>JBBPBX010019995.1:0-18632 GCA_038048925.1 Garcialebias charrua | reverse complement strand
GAGAGAGAGAGAGAGAGAGAGAGTATCATATTCTTTTAACGTGTGGCACCACAAATCCTACAAGGAAAGCTGCCCCATTCGAAAAAATGTGTTGTTGATTTATTCCTTCAAAAAGTTTCCTCATTCTGCCACAGGATGGCGCCAAACTGCTGTGCAAACAATGATTAAGATTGAACTTGTTGCCCACGGTGACCAGGGCCCAAAGTCCCACTGCTCATGATCTTTGTGGAAGCAAAGGAAAAATGACTCTGGCACAGACTGATGACTCGTATAGTTCTCAACAGGTACAACAAATATCCTTAAAAACGTTGTGATTAAGAAAACCACCTGAGATGTGATTAAATGCCAGTTTTACATCCTCTTTCAAGGACCTCTTCAGATGCTTGAAGGACTTCCTGTCAGTGGGTCAACTCAGAATAATACACTATTCATCTCATCGTGACTGATGAGTTCAACTGCCAGACATCCTGCTTGTTTCAGCTCTGAAAACACCACGCAGCAACTCACAGCGGCAGATTCTTATTTTGACATAGCAGAACTTTACAACAGACAGGACAGATTGTGGGATGAGTTTATTGTATACACAGCTTCATTAGCTGATTCCTCTCTGTGTGGCAGAGCAGCTGGGAGCTTCCTAAACACATGTTTAATGGAAGATATACTAGTGGCAGAGAACATGAGTGAACTTGTGGTTAGAAAATGCATGCTCGGAGGTAAAAAAAAATAAATTAAAAAAATGCTGAAACAGCAGGAAATCAAGTTTTTGCGTGTTTGGTTTAAACTGGCTTGTCAGGTTGCTTACTTCTTTTCTTACACGTCTTTAAAGTCTAAAAAATGAAGTTCATTAATTTGTCCTGTTTTATCTACCTTAGGTGTTGTGGAAATTCAATTTACTTTCAAGGATTCAAGGATTTAAGGTTCTTTATTTGTCATATGCACCAGCTGTGGTACATGTGGTGGTACGAAATTGTGTACACAGGGTCCCAGTTACTGTACATCCCACAAAAATATAAAATGTAAAAAAAAAAAAACTGTAATAAGATCTAAGATATGAACTAAGAAAAATGTTAACTAAAATACGCTAAGCACTAGTAGCATAAAAACAATACGCTGAACAGCAGCACGAACATGAGTCTGTGTGAGCAGATGAGCATGAATGAACACAGCAACATGAAACAGATCAGCAGCAACATGAAACAGATCAGCAGCAACATGAAACAGATCAGCAGCAACATGAAACAGATCAGCAGCAACATGAAACAGATCAGCAGCAACATGAAACAGATCAGCAGCAACATGAAACAGATCAGCAGCAACATGAAACAGATCAGCAGCAACATGAAACAGATCAGCAGCAACATGAAACAGATCAGCAGCAACATGAAACAGATCAGCAGCAACATGAAACAGATCAGCAGCAACATGAAACAGATCAGCAGCAACATGAAACAGATCAGCAGCAACATGACACAGATCAGCAGCAACATGAAACAGATCAGCAGCAACATGAAACAGATCAGCAGCAACATGAAACAGATCAGCAGCAACATGAAACAGATCAGCAGCAACATGAAACAGATCAGCAGCAACATGAAACAGATCAGCAGCAACATGAAACAGATCAGCAGCAACATGAACAGATCAGCAGCAACATGAAACAGATCAGCAGCAACATGAAACAGATCAGCAGCAACATGAAACAGATCAGCAGCAACATGAAACAGATCAGCAGCAACATGAAACAGATCAGCAGCAACATGATGTGATATTTCACAGTGATTATTCTGGTTAGATATTCATGAGTCTAACAGCCTCAGGGTAGAAGCTGTTCCTCAGTCTAGTGGTTCTACACTTAATGCTCCTCAACCTCCTTCCTGAGGGGAGTGGGGCAAAAAGTGAGTGTGCTGGGTGAGTGAGGTCTTTCATGATGCAGGTGGCTCTTTTCCTGCATCTGGAGGTGTAAATGTCTGTGATGGTGGGGAGACTGACTCCAACAGACTTCTGTGCAGCCTTCACCACTCTCTGTAGAGCTTTTCTTTCTGCAGCTGTGCAGCCTCCATGCCACACGTTGATGCTGGAGCACAGGATGCTCTCCACTGCACACCTGTAGAAGGAGGTGAGGACTGGGCTGCTCAGACCAGCTCGTCTCAGCCGTCTGAGGAAGTAGAGTCTCTGATGACCTTTCTTGATCAGGCTGGTGGTGTTGTTGCTCCAGCTGAGGTTATCATTCAGTGTACACCCAAGTATTTGTAGCTGGAGACCACTTCTACCACAGAGCCTCCTATATTCGGGGTGTTGGTGGTGGGGGTTCCATCTGAAGTCCATGACCATCTCCTTTGTCTTCTTCACATTCATGTGAAGATTATTCTCTTTGCACCAGCTCTCCAGGTGTTCCACCTCCTGCCTGTAGCTGGACTCATCGTTGTTTGTGATGCATCCCACCACCGCTGTATCATCTGCAAACTTTACAATATGACAGCCTGGATGGGTGGCTGCACAATCATATGTGAGCAGAGTGAACAGAAGAGGGCTCAACCAGAGGCGGCTCCAGGGGGGAGCTAGGGTATGCTATAGCCCCCCCTGGAAAAGTCACAGCACCCCCTTAGCACCCCCAAGAAAATATCAGATTATTTTCTTTTTCTTCTGAGTTAATATTCTTTAACATGTGGTTGTTGTGATATTTTCCTCGCAAAACACAACTAATAAATGTTAAAAAATCAGTGATTATATCAAGTAAAAAAACAACAACAATCTGATCCACCAGCTGAAGCCCACAAAGATGAGTGATGCTCTCAACACTGACCCAGTAAGGAGCAGAAACTGGTGACATGATGCCTCTGGTTATGCCATTTTTAGCTAATACAACTTGATAAATCATTTCCTGGCTTGCAGTGATAATAAATGACTTATCTGGTCACATTAAATAACTACTTTTAACCAAAATCCAAAATAAACTTTATTAAAATAGCCTCACTGCATCTAAATTCATGCGTGTATAAAACTGAGATAATTCCTGCTTAAAGAGTTAATTTTGCCTTAGACAAGAGAATTAAGCCTTGACTGATTTATTATTATTGCTTGTTTATTATTGTTGTTGATTTTTAGTTTGATTATTTTTGTAATAAAACTTAAAAGACAACTTTATTCGGATGATTATTCATTTGTTCTGGTATAGAACTCCCTGTAATAACATATTCACCCTTTACTAATCAGAATCAGTCACTGAAGTACTTTGTAGAATATATTGATTAAGTTGTTGTTGGTCAGTAAACTGACCAGCTGGTGCCAAACTTTAATGAATGAAAAATAAATAAAACAAATGTAGTGGGGCTGAGATGGAAAAAGTGTCACCCTTCTTCCTCCATCTCACCCTTCGTTATGGCTACAAGCTTCTACCCCGAGGTTGTTAGACTCATGAACCCCTAGTCTGAATTATCACTGTGAAAACAAATCACTGTAATACCATTTGGTTATGTGCTGCTGATCTCATGCTGCTGATCTATTTCATGTTGCTGTGTTCACTCGTCCTCATCTGCTCACACAGACTCATGTTCGTGCTGCTATTGTTTGGCGCATTGTTTCGTACTAGTAGTGCTTAGTGTATTTTTAGTTTAGTGTATTTCTTATTTCATGTCTCAGATCTTTTTTACTGTTTTTCTTTACAATTTGTATTTTTGTTGGATGTAACTGGGACCCTGTCCATAGTTTCGTTCCACCTTATGTACCACATGTGATGTGAATGACACACATTGACCTTGAGAACTGAAAGAACAAATGATCTTCATAGCATCCTCAGTAAAATGCTTAGCCTCCCCTTAGCACCTGCAGGAAAATATCTCTGGAGCCGCCACTGGGTTCAGCACACATCCTTGAGGAGAGCCAGTGCTGAGGGTTGTGGTGGAGGAGGAGAACTTGTGGATCCTTACTGACTGTGGTCTGTTTGTTAAAAAGTCTAGTACCCAGTTACAAATGGAGGGGCTTAGTCCTATAGTGTGGATAGTTTGTCCATAAGGATTTGGGGGATCAAGGTGTTGAAGGCAGATGTGAAGTCCACAAAGAGCGCAAGAGTCTTTCTGCTCCAGGTGGGTGAGAGCAGTGTGGACCACAGAGGAGACGGTGTCTTGTTAATCAATTCTCGTGGTATGCATACTGGTGTGGGTCTTTGTTGTTGGTTGTTTTGATATGGGTCATGACCAGTTTTTCGAAGCATTTAGCAACTATTGGGGTGAGGGCCACTGGCCAGTAGTCAATCAGACTCAGATAATTTATGTAGCAACAAGTCACAACAGAAGTCATCTCTGGACGCTGAACAGAAACATTAATATACATAAAAAGTAAGTTAACACTATTTATCTGAGGAGCTGACTGATCCACACTCTCATCTTGAGCAAGCATGAAGGCAACAGTGGAAAGGAAAAACGCCCTCGTCAAGAAGAAATTGTTACGAGTTCAAAAGTTGAAGGAAGCTCTGAAACGAATGTGCACGTTATTTGCAGGTTTATTGTACATATAAGAAGGAAATTTGCAGCTGCAAACAGACCTCACTCCGATCACAAAAGTCCACACACGAGTCTTCAAAAGCTGGGCTACGTTTATAAACCCCCGGATGTCGTCATCGCCTCGTGGACCCTGGAACCGCCTTGGAACTGCATCGGGACCGCCCTACACTACCACGTAGCCAGTTTTTCAGCCAATAAGCTATCAACTTGATGTAAACAAAAAGTGTATTGTCTGTTGATTGGTGCAGGCGTGTAACTGAAAAACTCTTCCCTATTGAAAACAAAGCCCGGAAGAAAAAGGTTCCGTCTTGGATTTATTTCACATTATATGGCAGGATTTAGGTGAACACAAATCTTAGAACATAATCGATATAATACTGATAGAAATATATTTCAAAACCTTTGGCAGAACCAGGCTCAGGACAAGCGGCCATCTGCTTCAACTGGCTGGGTTTAAGAAGAACAGATACACAAAAGCAGGTCAAAAATCAAATGTTAAAATAGAAATAAATACAAATGCAAATTATTCAATTGTAACAATAAGAAATGAGGTCAATTTGTCCTCCAGTAGTCTAAAGGCATACTCGGGTGTACTGTGTGTACTCCATGAGCCGCGTGGACTCCGCGCGTACTATCTGCAGACGGTTGAGAGTTCATTCCCGAGCGTACATCCATCCATTCATTATCTTCCGCTTATTCTGAAGTCAGTTTGCGGGGGCAGCAGCTTGAGCAGTGAGGTCCAGACATCTCTTTCTACAGCCACCTCTTCCAGAACTTGTCCCTAATGAGACACCCAGGAAGCATCCTTAACAGATGACCGAACCACCTCAACTGGCTCCTCTCGACGTGGAGGAGCCGCAGTTCTACTCTGAGTCTCTCCCGGATAACTGAGCTTGAGCATACAGATTGCCTAAAATTCTCTTGTGACAAATTTCTTCATTCCTCACAATTTCAGTCATGGAGTGAGTGGACAAGGAGGAAGAGATCTATTGCCTCTTAACTTTAAAATAATATATTTTTAATAGAAAATAAACTGAGACATTATAAAAATGAAAAAAAAAGAAGGTGTACGTAAGGCCATTAAACCAGACCAGGGTTGAAGAAGGGGAATTTAATAGACAGGTTAAGGACATGAATATGATGGACAGCGAGAAACATTTTGAATATTTTCGAATACCACCAGGGCAGCCACCACACACTTGTCACTGCCACACAGAGAGCGGCAGTCGCGGTGTCGCATGCAAAACAGTTCGATGTGAACACCGTTCCTCACCAGGCAGCATACAGTGCAACACCGAGTATGCGTTCAAATTTTTTTTTATCTTTGCACAAACATGGCCGGCAGATGTGCGCTCTGAGTCCACGTTGTCTGCCTTGAGTATGTGTGGACCTCCGAGGAGTGAAGTACGCCTGGGTATGTGGGGGCTTTAAGCCTATGGCATAACAAGCCAACCCTAACTACAGGGTTTATCAAAAAGCCCAGTCTTAAAACTGGAGAGGAGACTGATAACTGAAACAAATAGTAATAAATTACAGGACAGAGAGACAAACTGTAAGAGTAGCATATGCTGCAGCTCCAAGATGGCCGCCAATTATCCCCAGCTGACGGTCATCCACCTGACGAGCTCCACCTCTACTTAAGGCTGCAGTCAAGTCCAACTATTCGCTGGAGCATTGATTCCTATTCATGGTATTTATGCTTCTGGCCAGTTTAGTGATTTACGAATGAGATACTTACCTTGTCTTTGTTGTGCCTACAGTGCTCCTATCGGTTTTGGTCCAGTCTTGGTTCTCTTGGGTCCTGTTCCTTGAGTCTTGCCCTCCAGCTACTAGCCTGCCTTGTTTGCCCTCCGGGATTCACACTACTGGAACCATTGGATATTCCATGACGTCCGTCTACCAACTCCACCTGTAAGGATAAACAAACAAACATATATCAATCCTCTCTTTTGCCTTCTGGCCAAGCCCTTCTGACCATCTGCTTCCTCTTCCAGGAGTTCCAGACGACCATCTGTATATATGTAAATTATTACCACTGTAAATGATAAATGCTGTCACCTTTTCCATTTGAGTCTTGGGTCGTTCCGGGTCTTGTTACAAACTGGGTACCTCGAGATTATAACAGAAATGCTCCAGCCAAACAAAACCCAGAATGAGATCAGGAGTGAACAAGCTTCCTCCTCCTCGCAAGCAGAATGCATAGATCAACTAGAGGAAATATTAAAACAAGTATTAAACCAGCAAATCAAGATCCAGTCAAATTTACAAGAACTTGGAAGCATGTTTTTTTCTATTAACCAGAGACTTGCTCCCTCTCCTTCAGCTGCTCCTCTAGTGCCAAGTTCTTCCAACACCAGTTCAGTAAGTGACTCTAATTCTCAACAATTGTTGGTTAAACCATCAGAACTTTTCTCAGGGGATCCATCTCAATGTGAAGGCTTCCTCCTTTAATGTAAACTCGCCTTCAAGGGGGCTCCTCAGCTCTACTCTACAGACATCGCCAAAATTACTTACTTCACCAGCCAATTAAAAGGTAACACTCTCCAGTGGGCAACCTCCTTTTTACGTCACCATGATTTGGATTCCGTCTCGTTCGACCTGCTCCTAGATTAGTTCCACAGGATTTTCGACCGTCCGCTACAACAACCCAACGCGGAGAAACGTTTGTTCGGGCTACGTCAGGGTCAACGACCTGTCTCTAAACATGCCCCAGAGTTCCGCATTCTCGCGGCTCAAACTAGGTGGAACAAAGAGCGTTGCAAGGTACATTTTTGAATTCCCTATCCGAATACATTAAAGATCAAATCACAGCAAGAGATGATCCGCCTAGTTTTGATGTGCTAATAAACTTAGCAATCTCTTTTGACGAACGCTTCCGGGAACGCCGCTGAGAGCGGGACCACTATTCCCAGAGAGCCACATCTTCCGGTCTCTCAGCATCATCAGGTGAGGGTCACAACTTCAGGTTCAATCTCAAGAACTACAAACCCCGGAGTCCCCAGCCATTCCCACATGTTGTGGTGTCTCTGAGCAAGACACCTAATCCCTAATTGCTCCCCGGGCACCTACATAGCTGTCCACTGCTCCACCATGTATGGGAACATACAATGATCAAAACACATAGCACTTACTATACAGGTGGTCCTCTACTTATGAACTAGTTCTGTTCCTACGGCCGTTCGCATGTCGAAAATCGCCGTAAGTCGGAAAACAGATGAGCCGCCACTTATATAGGTACATGTACAGTACTGTACAGTTAAGCACTTCGCCTATCCTAAAACAGTTACCAAGCACTTTGCCTATCCTAACACAGTACAAAAACCCATACAGTACATTTGGAGACATAATGAAGGAAAAAAATAGTTAATTTCTTACTGTTAGCTGGTGAAGCCTGTTAGCATGTTAGCTCGTTGCACGTCCGAGCTCTGCAGCTTCCAGCTGCTTCACGCGGTCCAAACTGTTTACAGGAAGGACTGTTAGCATGTTAGCTCCATACATTTGGAGCCATAATGAAGGGAAAAAGAGTTAATAACTTACTGGGCGTTTCTCCGCGTTAGCATGTTAGCTCGGTGTTCCCGCGGTGAGCTGGTGGTGTCGGCCGGCGTGGTGGGATGCGGCGGAGCCATCGGCGGCTGCTGCTCTGGGCCTGAGACGTCCACAGAGTTCACCAAGCGTTTCCAGGTCGTTTTTATCCGTATGAGGAAACCTCTTATCGGACACACGGTCCTCCAAAGCCGGCTGTTGAGGCTGGAGCTAACCAAAGCTAACCGAAAGCTGGCAGACACACTGCCGAAAACTGGCGGACACTGCCGAAAACTGGCGGACACTGCCGAAAACTGCCACAAACTGCGTAAATCGGCTTCTAAATATTATTAATAATAATAATAATAACAATATATTTATAAAGCCATTTAAAACAACCACAGCTGCAACAAAGTGCTGTACACATAATAATAATAATAATAATAATAATAATAAATTCAATTTATAACGCACTTTTCATTACTGAAAATCTCAAAGTGCTACACATATATTGAATGCTACACACATTCATAAACCGGTGGCGGCAGACTACCATGCAAGGTGCTTTCCAGTCCTACCGGGAGCAACTCAGGGTTAAGTGTCTTGCCCAAGGACACAACGACACATGGTGCGGGTCCCGGGAGTTGAACCGCCAACTTTCCGATCGGGAGACGACTGCCATTACCACTACACCACGGCCGCCCGTGAACATGAAATCAAGAACATTGAAACACATAAAATAAGATTTTTCAATAAAAAATTTTTTTTAAAATTAATAAGATGCGTTCGTAACACCGAATCGCCGTAATTCGAGGCCGCCGTAAGTCGAGGACTACCAGTACTTATTTTTATTCACTGGCCTGGAGATGAGTGTAGACCACAGAGTCCTGGCCTGATGATGTTGCTCTTCTGTGCTGGGCCATCCTTTTGACCCGTGGCTGTTTAGTTTCCCAATGTAAGTCTAATCACGGCCCACAACATATGGAATGACCACTGGTCTGGGTCTGGGTTCCTTCTTTTCACCTGATGGCTGACTGGAGTCCTGTTTGGGTTTCTTCTCTGCTTTCAGGAAGGCCCAGTTAGGATATCCACATTTCTCTAGAGCCTGTTTTGTGTGTGATTTCTCCTTCTGTCTGGCTGCTGAGTTAGTGGGGACGCTGTCTGCTGTGTGGTACAGAGTCCTGATGACTCCTAACTTGTGCTCCAGAGGGTGATGGGAGTCAAACTGTAAATACTGGTCTGTGTGGATGGGTTTGCATTAAACTTCAGTTTGCAAATGTCCTCCATCAGAAACTGAGACCTCACAGTCCAAGAAAGCCCGCCTGACTTTTTTATTTTATTTTTTTACATGTTCTTGTGTGAACTTGATATATTTATCCACAGAGTTGATGTGAAGAATCCAACCAGCGGACCTGAGTCAGCCTTGTTAAACTTACAAATGCCTTTCCTTTACAAATGGGACACTATTTAGGGTGAAACAAACAAACTTTTCAAGCATATGAGATTCATTACCAATAAGTATTGTTAAAACTTGTTTTAAAATAATAAACCAAATGTAAATTTCCCTACTTTACCATACCATACCATTTTATTTATAGAGCACTTAAAACAGCGACAAGGCCAACCAAAGTCACTTGGGATGTGCAAAGTTTATTAAAGTGGTCAAATAAACCCCCTCATATATTTTTGTTCTTTGGGAAGAAACAGAAGTATTGGATAAAACCCACACATACAAAGTCCAACCTGAGGTTTGACTTATGGGCCTTTCCATCTATGATGCAACAAGTGCTAATCACACCACCAGTATGCAGCTTTAATATTGATTTACATTTGACTGGCATTATATTTGACAGTTCATTTCATCTCCACTACATTGTGGGAAGATTGTTTTGTCATTATTTCAAGCAAAGTCTATTTTTAATATCACAAATAGTTGAAAACAGCTTAAATTAATTCTTTAAAATAGTAAAATGTTCAACTAGCTATAAGCAAGTGCAAAAATGTAACTGGACTGTTTTTAGATGAATGAATTTGATACTAAATTACATTAAGTAAACAATATTTAACAAATCTCTACATGAGTAAACATTTTTCCATTTTATCTGCCTAAAGTATTTTGCACAGTGCATCTGATTGTTTCGTGAAAACAGCAGTGGAATTGATCAGAATGAGCAAAGTGTTATTGAGCAAATCAAAGTAAGGATGAAAAAATCATCATAGAAAAATCTGACTATGCGGAAAATGGAAAAGTCTTCTTTCCCCGCTTTCTTGTGCTTTCTTTAGTTGTAGAAATATTCAGTTAGGATCTCTGAAGTTATTTCCTGTCACAAAAATACAACCGTTTCCTGAGAGAAATACAAACCCACATTTCACGCCTGTGCATGTGTGCACATGCGTGTGCCTTATAAAGCTGGTCGAAAACTGTGAACAGAAGTTCAGAAAAGGCTAAAGTTAGAGGAACAGAGAGCTGCAGTCGTTTTGCGTCAAAACAAAAGTCAAACAAAATCTAAAAAAGGTTTGTCTGCAGATTCCCTGAGCAGACGCTTGAAACGGAGAGACGCAGAAGAAGAAGAAGACGACGAGGCTGGAAAAGGCTGCACCTGTTCTCTGTGTAGAAGACAAAAAAGACTCGCCTGGAGTTAAAAAGAGCATAAAAGAAAGAAAGTGAAGGTGAGAAGCGGAGAGAAGAGACCTGGCACAGGAGCAAAGTTGGTGTCGGGGGTGAAAGTAGATCTAGAGCTGTGATGGANCTTCTGGGCCGTATCCCTCCCAGTTGACCAGATAATGGACTCCTCTGCCCCATCTCCTGGAGCGGAGGAGTCGGTGCACAGGGTAGGTGGGTGCCCCATCATTGAGCCGGGCGGGTTAATGATTTTGGATATGGGGAAAGGGCCAATAAAATGAGGAGCAAGTTTGCGTGATTCTACTTTTAATGGGAGATCTCTGGTGGAGAGCCATACCTTCTGGCCCTCCTGATAAGTGGGTTGCTGAGACCTCCGCCAGTTAGCCCCTTTAACGTAGGCTGCAGAGGTCTCCAGGAGTGCTCGTCTGGCTCTACGCCATACGCGTTGGCAGCATAAGGCTGACTGGTGAGCAGAGGGCACTTGAGCTTCACGTTCCTGGATGGTGATAAAAGGGGGCTGAAAACCAAGAACTGTGTAAAAAAGGGACAGGCAGGTGGTAGAGGAAGGGACAGTATTGAGGCCGTGTTCGACCCAAGAGAGGTTGGGGGACCACTGGCTGGGATCTTTCTGACAGAGGATCCTCAGCCTGGCCTCAACCTCTTGGTTCACCCTCTCCATCAATCTGGGGATGAAAGCCAGAGGAGAGGCTAACGGTTCAAATCCCGGTCCGGGGGCCTTTCTAGGTGGAGTTTGCATGTTCTCTCTGTGCATGCGTGGGTTTTCTCCTGGTGCTCCGGTTTCCTCCCACAGTCCAAAAACATGCATGTTAGACTGATTGGTAACTCTAAATTGACCCTGGGTGAGTGAAACAGGTCCCTCTTGTAAATGAGTCCCCATGGCTCAACGAGGCTAGCCTGTATAAATAAAGGTTGAATGAATAATGGAGACCTCCAGGAGGTCGCAAAATTCTCTGCAGAACTTAGAGACAACCTGAGGTCCTTTGTCGGAAATGATATCTGTGGGCAGACCGTGCAGGCTAAAAACCTGACGTGACATGATCCCAGCCAGGGTCTTGGTTGAGGGAAGCTTGGAAAGAGGGACCAGGTGAACTATCTTAGAAAAACGGCCAACAAAAGGCTGAATGATGTATCGACAGTGGTCAGGTGTTTTGCCTTGTGCTCTCTTTGTGTATATTTCTAATATTTTGTAGTCTTACTTTCCGTCTTTACTTCCTTTCTATCCTATTATAAAAATAAAAAAAACTCCACTAGATAATTACTAGGAAAAAAAATTTCAATGACTTCACCAGCTATATCATCATCATCAACTTTATTCAACAGACTTGTGGTCCACAAAAAAATAAAAATAACACACACGCACACACACACAACACTTACAGAAAGAGTAAAAAGAATAAAAAAATATATATAATAAAAATTAAATATTATAAAAGACTTGCATACTAATGATTCCACAGAGCCAACTGATATCTTAGATATCTTATGTACATGTATCACGTATATGGTGCTATGCTGTGGTAGTTTTTTTTCATACCTCAAACAGTGCCCTGTCTAGGACACGTTGCGAGAGATCTTTTTTTTTCATACAGTCTCTCCTCATGTTTTTCTTCCCTTTTCTCATCTAAGCAAAATATTATTCTGAATAAGAATAGAAGGGCTGCGCTTATATAGTAGCAGCTTCGTACACTCCGTCCATCTTTCGGACGACTGTATGTAAATGTTCTTGCTGTACCTTGGTGCAATGACAATAAAGTTTATTCTGATTTTGATTTTATGTGGTCAGTTAAGCATTTCCATGTACAGTATATCAATTTATAAATATATCAATTTGTTTTAAGATGATTATTTTTCATGGTGCAGCAGAGACCGAAAAGTGAAAAATGAAATATAGTTTGGAGATTTTTACTAAATCATCAAATGAAAATGTTGCTTCTGTTTTATCTTTAGGACTGAAACCTGTCTGTTGCTGTGCTTCAGCAATGATGTGCATCCGTTGTCATGGTGACGGAGCAAAAGGAAGCGAGCGTGAGCAGTTTTATCTAAACTCTGCAACGTGTTTCTTTCTCTGCAGAGGGTTCACACCCTCCTGCCTCGTCCTACTTTAATGAGGAGTTGAGTCAGATAAAGGTCATGCTTGGGCTTGACCTCAGACTGGAGTCTGAGCCCTGAGGTCCAGCAGTGACCTGTGTGACCAGCCACAGCTCCCAGACTCCACCATGTCCTGGTCTGACTCTGATCCAAAGTGAAACTTTTTTCTGCAACTGTTTTATCAACAGAAACACAATTATTCTTTAATTTATCTTGACAGCATCCAGTTTTCATCCTGTGCACGTTCACCGAGTGAACTCCAGATGTCATCATTGTTGCTCTAACGTTAGTGTCAACACAGGTCTGTTAAAAAGTTTTAGAATTAGCATAAAATTAACATTTTAAACCATCTGATACTTTGCATGTGGTGAATAATAAATTATTTTATAATAATGTCATGAGCAATATGTGGACACGTGGGTAATTTTGTTACCTTTTTTAAAATTCAGCTCACAAAAAACAGTTATAGCAAGTTAAAGCAGAAAACAAAATCATTATTTCTCAAGTTGTCATTTTTGTTAGCGCCAACTTAACCAGTATAACCAATTTATCTCAGTTCAAGAAGTATTTCAACAAAATGTGTCGGCCTGTTTGCAACGCTTTGAATTTATTGTCCAACACATTTTTATTCATCCTAAAGTAAGTTACCGGTATTCATATCAACAAATTATTACTTTATCCACTTGTCCCTCCTTGCAGAACGTCTGTCATTCTTTTTGTGGAATGGGCATTTATTTTTAAGTTCTTAGTATTCATTTTGTGGGATATTTTCACAATTCAATGCAACAGTTATGAATGCCTATTCATTTTATGTTTTAGCAGCAGGCTGAACTCTTCGCTTTAGTTGCTTGGCAACAGAAGGATAAAACGTGTATTTATTGTTGAAATAAAAACCTCAAGTGACAGCTCATAATGTATGTTTTAAGATGGGGGAAGGCTTTGATTATATAGTGGTTGTGAAGATGAACTAAAAACAGACAAGTTTTGGTGTATGGCTGAGATGTTATCACGTTAAATCTTACTGATGTTTTGTATTTTAAGGCTCAAAATTTTTATTTTCTCTTGCGTAGCACAAATTAATTTTAGCCCTTCGGTAAAAAAGATGATCTTAATCAGTGATTCATTTTGAGTTTCTCTTTTGCTTTGACTTCAGTTTCAAGCTGCAATCACAAGTAAATAAAATGCGAGTTAAAATAATATAAAATATGCTTAGCTTGCGCGTTAAATATTTAATGATTTGTGTTTTTCTTCAGGTTTTGAGAGCATCCTTGAAGGTCTGATTGGTCCAGAGTTGCTAAAAGACCTAAAAGTATTTAAGGGTAAGTTTCTGTTCGTTTCTTTTGTTGTGCTGATTATGACAGTTCTGTTCATTGTACCATCTGGTACCCCAGCACATTGATTCAAGACAAGACAGCACTATTGCCAGTAGAAGAGAAAATGGCTTGTGTTACTGCAAAGTAGGTGTTTTAGATGAAGTGGGATCCCATAGAGATTTTGTACAATATGTGATGGTACTAAGACAATAGTAGACATTATGTGTTGTCATTTAAAAAAAAAATTCTGAGCCAGAGTAGATTTGGACATTAGCATTTGCATTCATTATAACCCACTCATGTTTTTCATTCATGCGTCTTCTCAATGGTCATGTCACTGAATTAAAAATGAAATCTAAAAATGTTGTATCTTTTATGCATTGCAATAAAGTACTTTGCAGAATGTTCATGCATTAAAACAATCCGTCTTTGCCTTTATAATTAGATTATTTTTAAAACTTTATTTCTCTTAAAAATTTCTTCCTGTAATTTAGACAGAATTGTTAGTCGTCATACCATTGAGTTCATCGAGTTCATTTAGTACCGGGTAGTTTAGAAAACACAAAGTTTTTTTAAACTCAGAATTACTTCACTCTTGCTTCTGTATTGTGTCCACAGACTCTAATCATGTTGCAGTTTCTGATTGGTCATTTGATGAAAACTGCTTATTCTGCTGTTTGAGAAGAGATAAAGTTAAAGTAAGATTTCTTATTACCGTACTGTTTTGTACTTAAATCAAATTTGTGTGTTTTTTTTCTGTTCAGTTGTAAAATAAAAAAAATTAAAAGTAGCTGTTTTACTAAACAAATTGTAATTTTTAAACATTTAAATTATAGCTGTAGCAAATGTGATATTACAGTGCAGTTTTCTTGTGAATGTAGAGGTTAAAGAGTAGATTATACTGTAAATGCATGTCTTGCAGATGGTGCCTGTTCTCTCTAGGGGGTCATTTGCTTTGATCAAATCACTGATCCGAATAAAGAAAAACATCTTATTGTGCTGTATGTATCCTGTTGAATACTGAAGGCCACTGATTTAAGTTTTGTGATTTGACAGGAGCACTTGATCGGCTTAAACAAAGGGCTTGATGAGACACCCAAACGTCTCCTGGTTAAAGATCAGCTCACAATCATCAGACTAGAGAAGCAAGCCGAGGAGTTTCTCAGTGCAGTTCTCTGCAGAAAAGGTACCGTATGTCTTGATGTATAAATGATGATGTTACAGGAC
Organism: Garcialebias charrua; assembly: GCA_038048925.1. Lineage (NCBI taxonomy): Eukaryota > Metazoa > Chordata > Actinopteri > Cyprinodontiformes > Rivulidae > Garcialebias > Garcialebias charrua. Next base: position 3,339 of record JBBPBX010019995.1, on the reverse strand, counting down.
TGTATCAGTCATTTGCATTAAATACAAAGTGATGGATACAAGCCATTGAATATTTACTGTGTTGTGTAAAAGCTATTAGGGCAGATTCTTGTACTTTCTACTGAATTGTAAATTATGTTATCATGTATGGTAGGTTGACTGGTTTGTTTTGCAAGCTGGTCACAAACAAGATGTTGTTCTTTAAACTTAGTTAGGATACAGTTTGTATAATGGTAACCACTACAGCTGGTTCAGAAAAGACATACTGAATTTTTGTTTTGTTTTGTTTTTTAACTTCTCCCTTTTTTGCTTTTTCCAGATGTGCCAAATTTCTCAGATCCAAACATTCCAGTAGTGGCTCGAAAGATTCTTCACAGAATGATCAGTCAGTTTGCTGCCGAATATACCTCAAAAACCAGCTCCCCTCAGGACAGTCGCTCAGACTCCCCGCCTCAATCTGACCAAAGCCTGCCGGCGCCACTCTCCCTGTCAGTGGTTCGTCCGAAAATCCCCGCTGCCACTCTGGCTGGGCCTGCACACAACCAGAACCCAGTTCTGTGCAAGCTTCTCATGGCTGACCAGGATGCTCCCCTTGACCTCACCATCAAGAAGCCCCTGGCAGAGCCCATTGAACAAGGTAGTGTGAAACAGAACCGAGGAAAAGCTAATTATTAGAACTTCACTAGGTGTAGATGAGACTGAAAATAACACTGAACCTTAAATAAAGAATTTCTACTTTATTTATTTCACTATAGATGGAGTGCTTGACCTATCCATCAAAAAGAATCGCCATAGCAACAGCAGCCCACCTGGCCACAGTCCCTGCTTTTCTCCTGCTACTTCCACACTGAAGGGGTAAGAACATTTTCTTTCTCTTTCTTCTTAGTCCTCATGACATTGTAGATCAATTGGTGTTTTAAAAGTAACGGTAAACACAGCCGTGCAAACCGATATCCTCCATCTAAGAAATCTAAAGAACTGAACCACTGGGAAAATACAGCTGATGCTGATGTTGATGTACCTGTACTTTTAAAACCTACTCCTGCACATCCAATAAAAATTAAAAAAAAGTTTGTATTGTGCAAACTTCTCAAAAATATGACCATGAACCTAAACAGGAAGCATCTTGTAAGTTAGTAAACAGGTGTGCATTGCCCTATTTTCTGAAACGTCACTGGTTGGCCTGAAAACATGTCCTGTAGGACTTTCAGCCTCTCCTAAAGTTTTGCATTTCAATGCAAGTTTAGTTAAAATGCTGGATATATTTAAGACAATGTGAATTTGTTTAAAATCAAACTGAAGTTATGTTTTGTACTTCATTATGCTTATATCACAATTATTTGTCATAAATAAAAATACTAATGACAGTTTCTGTAAAACATAGTCTGTTTGAATATCAAGCTTTAGTAAATTTAGATTTATACTTGGATTTGGTTTGGTTTGGAAGCAAAACCCTTTGAATAATTTTACTCAACCAAACTTAAAAGATCCTTTACCGGTAATTAAAACTATTTTTGTTTTGTAAATTATGCGCCAGTAAATTTTCATTCTTCTTCTTTCTCCTTTTAGTTCTATGAAAATTGGCTAAATCTTCTCAATCTTTTATTTGCATTTGGTTTACATCCAGCTTTGCATATATGCAACATGCAAATATATGCACATTGTGAACATCTCAATTAGATATAAAGAGTGGTGTCCTTGTCAAAACGATTCACATTAAAATACAAATTAGGAGATGAAGCAGTGAAAACTCAATCATTTTAATATCTCAAAAGACGGTGTCAATTTGTAAATTTGTTGGCACTGTCAAAGTAATTTAACCTAAGGTAATGCAAACCTAAAATGAATAATTTTAAAATAATTCAGATCCAACAGTTAGCAAAGCATTACAAATTTTAAGTGTGTACATTTTGTGTTGAAAAGGACACAACAACCCTCTGCTGGCATACTCTTTTATTGCTGTGCTTGTTCTGTGGTAACGTCACACACAAAATATCAAGTTGTGTTTGCATTAATCATTACGGACTGCGAGTTTTTGTGCTCTGCTTGAAATCTACATGCAAAGTTCCTGAAGTTGCAATAACAATCCCTCTTCCTGGTTGTGCATTCTGAGCCACAGGAATAGAAAGACTTGTATGAATTCCACAAAAATACTTTCTTTCTTTTATTTTTGTCATTTCTTTCTCTCTTTTTTTTTAGTTTCTTCATCTTATATTCTTGCAAAATTTGTAAAGTGATCTACAAAGACAGATAATAAATTGTTAAACCGGAGCCTTTTTTGTTCTTAGGTCTTGCACACAGTCATGTTCATTAACTTAAAACAAGTGATGTTACCAAAGCAAGGTCAAATAATAAAGGAGTGGCCAACATCCTCCCCCCCACCCCACACCCATCCACTTTTAGAAAGATAAACGGGCAATGTGCAAGCTCTGCTTACATCCAATTTCCTTCCATCCAATCAGGCGATCCTTGAACGTGGACGGACAAGTCGGGTCGTTTAAGAGGAGCCTACAGGATGGGAGGAGGAGGGAGAATGTCGGCCATTCCACCAGTTATAAGCCTACCTCATCACTTGCATACTCGCTGCACATCAAAGAGGAGGCCAGTCTGGAGCGCAACCCAGAGTCACCGCACAGCTCTAACCCCAGGTCCAGCCCTACTGAGCTTTTTACAAATGCGTCCTCTTCCTCTTGGAATTCCAGTTCTCATTTTGGGGCTTTATTCAAACTCAAAACCAGCGATGAAGCTAATAAGCATCTCAAGGACATACCCAAGCTGTTGGAAGCTGCAGGACTTTTGCCTAAACCACTTTCTGCTGAGAATGAAAACATTAAAGAGGCACACAGGGATCAAGTCATCTCTCATTCGTCGTCTTTTGACATCAAGATCCCCCAGGTGCGAGTTTTGGCCACAGGAACGGAACCATCTTGGGATTCCATAGCCACTGAATTGTCAGGTTCACTCCATGAGAATGGTGTCAAAAAGAAGCTTTCTTCGATTTTTCCCAGTCCGATTCAGAAAAGGAGCAGTGTGGGTTCCAATAGTTCAGGTTCGGAGAAGGAATACTGGCCTTTTCCCTCTGACAGCCACACCTCAGGTGGAAATTATTCTGTGGATTCAGAGTCAGACCCAGGTAACATGCAGCCAAAGAAGAAGCGGGGACGATATCGACAATACAACACTGAGCTGCTGGAAGAGGCTATTTTGGTTGTGATGGGTGGGAAAATGAGTGTATCTAAAGCCCAGTCAATCTATGGAATTCCACACAGTACACTGGAATATAAAGTTAAAGAGCGTTTGGGAACCTTGAAGCACCCCCCCAAAAAGAAAATGAAGCTGATAAGTCAGGTGGACGAACAG
>JBBPBX010019994.1:16254-36447 GCA_038048925.1 Garcialebias charrua | reverse complement strand
ATATATATATATAAATTTTTTTTGTAAATACAGAAGTAAAAAAAAGAAAAAGTCTGTTGGATAAAAGAAGAAGCGTTTCTACAATTTTTTAACCCATCCAGAGGACCTAATTTAACTCTTATCCCCCCCCCCGCTTTGCTGTATGTGATGTGTCACGTGACACTTTCTGATTGGGCGGGTTTTCGGCGGTGTTTAACAGATTTTTGGGCTGGAAAACCTGGATTCTATCTGGCAACACTGGCTGCGCGGGGGGCTACGCTTTTGCCTCAGCGTACGTACGTCGTACAGAGGCGTATCCACGTTATTCCTACGTCCCATGACGCTTTGCGCGAAATGTGCACACGACTTCCGGTTGACCGGAAACACCGTTTGTTTACATGCGAGTAATACAGTTGAAGACAGTCCAAACTTTGTTGTTTTAGTTCATTAAAAATGTGGGAACACCACTTGACAGAGCTAAGAAAGGACAGTATAACCATACCGCTCCCTGCTGCGGACGAAGGATGGGTGGACAATATGAAAAAGTGGCCGCAGATTACTATCTACGTATTAATGTAAGACACAACAAACTGGACAGATTATCAAAGATACACATTTTAAATTAATAGTAAGATTTTCCTTATTAATGCATCATACCTGACATTCTCAACACACTGTTTTCAATACTTCTGAGGAACCGACGTTTCTTCTCCGGTTGTTTATCGTAGCCCAGCCATAGAGTAGCCAAAGATTAGCCAAAGATTTAGCTTGGTCCGGTTGTTGGTGCAGCCGCGAACAGCAGCAGGTACCTGAACCCCGGTAGGACATTTCAGTAAACGTTCCGTTTAAACAAAAGCTGTGTTTGCTCCGATAAAATGAATGAAAATAACTTTCAAAAACACCCGCGATCCATACTCCGCCTATGGAATACAGGCACTTCCGGTTTCGGACAGGAAGTACAATGCACATCCGTTTCTACAGTGACACCCCCAAGAATAAGGTGGGATAGGGAGTACGCTCAGGTATATTTCGGCCTTTAAAGTTGCACCAATACCAAAAGTCACAGCACCCTTTTGCTGAACGTTTTGAGAAATGATTTGTTGAAACAGCTCAAACATTTTGGAACGCCGAAAAATAATAAAAATGGATCACAACAGAGTGAATGATTCATGAATTCACAAAATAATTGGCTCTAAAAGTGTAATCTACCAAAGAGACGTTATTAAGGAGGTAGTACAGGATCTGTGAACGTCTGGACTACAAATGCGGCCTTCGAAGCCTACAGGCCCTGAATTTAGACACAGCCTTAAATATCTTCTCTGCTAAGTGTGTAAAACTGTTGTTTTATCCTTGATGACATTAGTTTGGATAGTACATCTCCAAAATGAGTTTTGTTAAGAGATAAGTTCCCAATTCTTGATCTAATATTTTATTTTCTAGATCTTGGCCACCTTTAGCGCTAGCTTCTGTTAGCATGCTAAGCTACAAAAACACAACAGATTTACAAGTTCTTGTTAAGAAGTTAAATCCATTAACTACCTAGAAACCACAGCTATTTAACATCGTCTGATGCTGAATGAAAAAACTAACCTGAACTCATTTTGTCTCCAACTCGACAGTTCCTCTTCGTAATCTGAGATTATTCCTTCAAAAAGACCCGATATTTCTCCACAGCTTCCTCCAGTCTGTTGGACCCGCTGTCTCCACGGTTTTACACCTCGGTGAAGTTACTTCTAGGTTGGATCTTTCACACACATTCACTCCGTGGATTCAGCGGTGTCCTCGTGCCCTTTCACCCGCTGCAGGCAGATCACGGTCAGGTCCTGAACGCTGGTTCTTTTAGGGACTGTCAACAAATTACCGAACGAATGAAAGAGAATAAAAATAAAATAAAAAACTACATATCAAGTGAACTTCGGAACAGGTAACTCTAAATTGTTTTACTAGCCTGGACAAATAAGACTCAACCACTTTTATCCTATTTTAAAGCTCTTTTTAAATTTTCTGGTCTCACTGTCAAACATCATGAGTCCTAATGGCCCTATAAAGGCTAAAAACAAAATTTGCTCTTTAGAAGTGCTCTTCTATGAGAACTGATCTATGAAAGGAGCTGAAACATGGAGGAATGACCCTTAAAATCTGAGATAGGAACCAGTAAGCAGAAATACCTGCTCCAGTTGCAGAAATCTTACAGAAACTGATGTAGCGGCCTCTCGGATTGAACAGCCAGACGTAGGGAGTTTCAAATGGGCGCAGTTTAATCTTGACTTTTCTTCTCATTGACACAGTGAAAACTGTAGTATAAAACAAAATAATACAGAACCGTTGGACATGTGTAGCCTAAAACCAACATATAACAAAGTAATGAATGTAGTAAAAAATCTTACAGACAAGAGATCAAGGGACTGGGTGGACATGGATATGATGTTTGTAAAGGACATAATGAGCCATGTTATTGAGCCATTTACATACATATGTAATTTTTCATTTTCAACAGGAATATTTCCAGATAATATGAAAGTAGCTAAGGTAGTTCCTCTTTTTAAAAATGGTGATAAATGTGTGTTCAACAATTATAGACCTATATCCTTGTTACCACAGTTTTCAAAAATTCTTGAAAAACTATTTGTGAACAGACTAGATCAATTTATAGATAAACAAAATATTCTAAGCAACAGTCAGTATGGGTTTAGAGCAAAAAACTCTACATCAATGGCTCTCATGGAATTAATGGAACAAATAACTACTGCTGTCGATCAAAAACAATATCAGTATTTTTGTTGATTTAAAAAAAGCATTTGATACTATTGATCACACCATTCTCCTTGAAAAACTGAACAAATATGGTATTAGAGGACCAGCATTACAGTGGGTATCTAGCTACTTGAAAGATAGGAAACAATTTGTACAAATAAATGATGTAAGATCTGACCTCTGTAATATCACATGTGGAGTTCCCCAAGGCTCTGTACTTGGACCAAAGCTATTTATTTTATATGTGAATGACTTGGTAAATGTGTCAGGGCTCCTTAAATGTGTACTTTTTGCTGATGATACCACATTTTTCTGTTCAGGCGAAGATATAGAACAAATGTTGGAATTGATAAAGACAGAATTTGTCAAGATACAAACTTGGTTTAAAATAAATAAATTATCATTAAATCTAGAAAAAACTAATTACATGATATTCAGTAATAAAAAGAGTGAGTGTGAGAGTGGATGGTTGTTTGGTGTGAGTGAGACAGGTCCCTCTTGTAAATGAGTCCCCGTGACTCAACGAGGCTAGCCTGTATAAATAAAGGTTGAATGAATGAATGAAAAAAAACTGTTGATGTTCCATTCAAAATTGAGGGTGTTGAGATTTGTAGAGTGAGTGAGGTGAAGTATGGGTGTTATCATTGATGACAAACTGACATGGAAACAACACATAAATTCTGTAAGAATAAAAATAGCTAAATCTATTGCAGTACTGTACAAAGTCAGAGACCTATTGAATGATAAAGCTCTGTATTTGTTGTATAACACAATCATTGTTCCACACTTAATCTATTGTATTGATGTTTGGGGGAATGCGTGTAAAACAATCACAAAGCCTATTTTTGTATTACAGAAAAGAGCTGTAAGAATTATCACTAGAAAACATTACCGTCATCCATCAAGTACATTATTTTATCAACTGAAGTTATTGAAGTTCCATGATTTGGTAGACTATAATATTTTATCAGTTATGTATAGGGCTCAAAATAATGCATTACCTTTAAATATCCAAATGCATTTTGTTAAAAGACAAAGTTGTTATAATCTTAAGGGGACAGAGATGTTTGTAAAACCACAATTCAGAACTAGTTTGAAGGGACGTTCTACCTCAATCCAGGGAATTAGATTATGGAATGGCTTGGAGAATGTAGTTAAAAATGCCAAGTCAATGTTTACATTTAAGAAAATGATCAAAACGAATGTGTTAAAAAAATATATATGAAATAGCGTAATGTGTATTGTATTAGTTAGAAAATTAGAAAGAGTTAGTCATTTTGTACTGTTGGTTGAAGATTATTATTGTTTAATCTGATTGTTGGAAAAAAGGGGCAGATATAATAAGATTTATTCTTCTTTCTGCTACCTTTCATTTTTTTATATTTTGTACATTATCATTTATGGGATTGTCTTGTATTGTTTCTTTTGTAAAAAAAAAAAAGAACAAATATAATAAACATAAACATATCAATGTTCAGTTGTACACAAAAGAATACGTTGGGTCCACTCGTTACAGTTTCGTTTTTTTTTTTTAATAAACCACGACGTTCTACTGCTTCTTAAATAAACAAATAACATTTCTTATCACAAATCACAATTAAATATTGTACCTCATTCTGCTTTCCGAGGGCACTATTTTAAAGATTTTCTCTGGGTTTCTTCATAAACTAACGTAGTCTCATCGCGCAGGATGTTGCTACCACAGAATACACAAGGAAAAATCTAAAGTTCTTTAAAATAAAAGCATAAATTAACCACTAGGTGTCACTGCTGGACCAATGAACAATGAGAATTTAGTAGTTATTTACACTCCCACCAAATCCTGTTACAATGAATGAACAAAGTAATACATTAAGAGTGAATGAATTGAACAGAATTTTTAACTCTACTAAATGAATATGTTTGCATAAAACTATCATGAAATAAGTAAACTGTACAAAAGTTGTTCATCTTTTCTCATCCATTTTCCAAAAGAAGAACTAATTTCTGAATTGACCTCTCAATAATTGAAGGTTTAGAAGAAGAATTTGACTTTCGTTCCCCGACTTGAACTTTGACTCGACGGACCAATCCATCACTGCCTTGAACAGTATCAACCACTAGTCCATTGATTCTTGGAAGGTTATCGTCTTTGATAATGACAATGTCCTCCTTCTTGAGATTGCGCTGAGCTGAGTGCCATTTCTGTCTCATGGAAATGTTCATCAAATATTCCTTTTTCCAGCGACTCCAGAATTGTTCAATAAGATACTGCACTCTCCTCCACCTCTTTGTGGCATATAGGTCCTCTTTCAGTCTCTGTAGTTCATTTATCCATTTCTCCCACCGTGGCTTTATATCTTCCGGGAGAGGCATTTCATAATGCCCGTCATCTTTCTGTGTGATGTTGCTGAGAAACTGTATAAAATTAACATTCTCTTGAGACACATATTTATCTTCATAGCTTCTCTCCATGAAATCCAATTCTAAGACCTTTAAGATGTCAGTCGTCGATGGGATTGCTAGCTCCTTTACTGTGAGCCGATGCACAAAGCTTTGACTTCCTTGTCTGTCTAGGTGGGGGTTTGATGAGCCTATTATACTCCATCCTAGTTCTGATCTTTGTGCAAAGGGTTGGTTTTTGTCACCTGTTATGACTTCAAGTGGAGCTAGGGCAGCTGGACAGTCGTATCCAATGAGAAGTCCTACATCACAGTCTTGAACGGGTGGTAGCTTATCTGCCAAGCTTCTGAGATGAGGCCACATCAATGCAGTTTCTTTCGTTGGGACAGAAGACTTGTCTACTGGGATAAAGTCTCTGCTGTAAGCTTGGTGTAGTTGGATGTAACTCTCTGAGTTAAGTCCTCGAACTTGCAGACCATGAACACTCTTGCTGAAAATAACTGTGTCGACAGCAGTCATAGTACTGAGAGTTTCAACTTTGTTGGATGGAAATAATAATAATAATAATAATGAATTCAATTTATAACGCACTTTTCATTAATGAAAATCTCAAAGTGCTACAAAGTGCAACAGAATTAAATGTCAATAAAACAAGTAATAAAACAAGTAAAATCAATAACAGTATCAACTAAGATCAAAGATAGAATCATGAGGAGGCAGAGTATGCTTGGTTAAAAAGAAAGGTCTTCAAGCCGCTCTTAAAGTCAACCAGTGACTGTGGAGCTCTTAGGCAGTCAGGAAGAGAGTTCCACAGGCGGGGGCAGCCACACTGAAAGCCCGGTCTCCCATGGTCCTTAATTTGGTTCTCGGAATGTGAAGTAGATGACTGTTCTGTGACCGTAGAGACCGGGTGGATGAGTATGGTGCAAGAATGTCCTTTAGATAATCTGGTGAAGTTCCGTGTAAGCATTGGTGTGTAATGAGAGCAGTTTTGTACTGAATTCTGTAGGTGACAGGAAGCCAATGAAGGTTATGGAGAATGGGTGTAATATGTTCAAATTTACGAACTCTCAACAAAATCCTTGCTGCACTGTTTTGAATATATTGAAGCTTCTGAAGGTATTTACCAGGGATTCCAATAAACAGGGAGTTGCAGTAGTCGAGCCTGGAGGAGACAAAAGCATGGACGAGCTTCTCAGCATCGGAAAAAGTTAGGGATGGGCGAAGTCTGGAGATGTTTCGAAGATGGAAGAAGCAAGTTTTAAACAGAAGCTTAATGTGATTTTCAAATGTAAGATGAGAGTCCATTTTTATTCCAAGATTTGTAACAGAGGTGGAGAGGGGGATGTCTTGTCCAGAAAAGGAAATTGTTGTTATAGTAGATGTCTGTACCTGGTGAGGGGTGCCAATCAGTATGGCCTCAGTCTTGGAGCAGTTTAATTGAAGAAAGTTCTGATTCATCCATGCCCTTATTTCCTCCAGGCAGGCAGAGAGGGCAGTGAGTGAAGATGGAGATGACAATGGGGAAGATGAGGAGGCTCCAGTCCTGATGTAAAGTTGTGTATCGTCGGCATAACAGTGAAAAGAAATGTTGAACTGATTAATAATTTGACCTAAAGGCAGCATGTAAAGGGAAAACAGCAGGGGCCCCAGAACTGACCCCTGAGGGACACCACAGGAGACACAGACTGTCTGGGACGTGGCGTTGCCAAGACTAACACATTCCAGCCTATCGGAGAGGAAAGATTTGAACCAGTCCAGGACAGTGTCACAGAGACCGACCTCCACATGAAGACGGTGGAGGAGGATACTATGGTCCACAGTGTCGAAAGCTGCAGTGAGGTCAAGGAGGACAAGGATGGAGGGAGAACCAGTGTCAGCAGCCATGAGGACATCATTGGTAACTCTCAGCAATGCAGTCTCAGTACTGTGAGCTGCCCTGAATCCAGACTGGAACTTCTCATACAGGGAGTGTTGCTGTAGGTGGTCCTGCAGCTGAGCAGCAACTGCTTTTTCCAGCACTTTAGACAGAAAAGGGAGGTGTGAAATTGGGCGGTAATTAGAAAAAATGTCAGGATCCAAATTGGATTTTTTCAGAAGAGGCCTAATGATGGCAGTTTTTAGAGGCAGTGGAACATGACCAGATTGTAGAGATTGATTTATTATTTGAGTGATAAATCCACATTTAGTCTGTCAATGATATCTTCTAACACAAATGTTGAGTCACTCTGTGTGTCCAGCATTGCATATGTTAGTATTTCCTTGTGCGGCTCTTGTAATGAAGACACAAGTACTGGCACAATACTGGTGGTGGCAGAAGCATGCTGTGTTGATGTATGGGACACAACTCTGTGTGTTTCTTGATTTGCATGTTCTTCTGTGGAAGTGGAGCTATTTGTTGTTGTCTCCACATGTATTTCCTTCTTCTCTTCATGTAAGCAGGTTGGATGACGACGTCTGCATATATTGCATGTGTGTCGTCTCTTACGATCCTTGGCCACATGACCTTTTCACAGGCACCCAAAGCAGAGCCGATTTTCATGTATAAATGTTATTTTGTCTTCAACACTCTTTGAGGTGAAAGTAGGACACCAGGTGATGCCATGTACTGTACTTCACTTTTACAAACATAGCAAGGCGATTTTGGTTTACAGCTATTTGTATCTTATGTCTCCTGACTGGAACCTTTTTGTTGAGCATTTGTGTTGAAAGTTTTGGTTCTTGGTGTTCTGTCATCTGCAAACTTGAAATTTCCCAACAACGATGAGATGATGGGATTACAGGCTATTTTTGCCTCTTTGCTCAAAAACTCGCTCGCCAGACACGCCCTTTTTCTGTCGTCTAATCAGATGTGGCCCTCGGATACGCCTTCCGAATTTGTCTGCAGAGATACCTACTTGGAAAAAATTAAAAACCTACATATCAAGTGAACTTCGGAACAACAGCTAACGCTAAATTGTTTTACTAGCCAGGACAAATAAGACTCAGCCACTTTTATCTTATTTTAAAGCATCTATTTTTCTATAAAAATCATATTTTTCACACATGACTCAGTGATCAGACAAATTGGGCAGCACGGTGGCAACTGGTAGAGCTGCTGCCTCTCAGCGAGAAGGTTGCCGGTTCAAATCCCGGTCCGGGGCCTTTCTGGGTGGAGTTTGCATGTTCTCCCCGTGCATGCGTGGGTTTCCTCCGGGTACTCCGGTTTCCTCCCACAGACCAAAAAACATGCTTGTTAGGCTGATTGGTGACTCTAAATTGACCCTAGGTGTGAGTGTGAGAGTGGATGGTTGTTTGGTGTGAGTGAGACAGGTCCCTCTTGTAAATGAGTCCCCGTGACTCAACGAGGCTAGCCTGTATAAATAAAGGTTGAATGAATGAATGAAAAAAAATAAGACACACCAAACTTGATCATATTTAATTTAATCTTCTATTATATAGTATTATTTTGTGATTAAAGACGATTAAAGTTTTTGTGGCATCTGTGCTGCAGTGTAGTCATCTGGTTCTAGAGGAGTTCCCAGAACAGAGCCAGCCGAGCTTGTTGATCTTTTTTAAGTCACTTGCTCTGGTGCAGCAGATGATGGCAGAAGAGATTACTCTCTAAAACAGACATAGAAAATATGCAGCATCTCAAACATTGAAGGACTTCAGCTATTATTATTAAAATCATGGTAATATGTAATTATAACCTTACATCAGGGGAAACTAAACAGCCACTGGCCAAAAGGATGGCCCAGCACAGAAGATCAACATCATCAGGTCAGGACTCTGCGGTCTACACTCATCTCCAGGCCAGTGGTCACTCTTTCAGGGATGAAGATGTTCACATCCTTGATAGGGAGGAACGATGGTTTGAGAGAGGAGTACAAGAGGCCATCTTTGTGAAAAGAACCGTCCATCATTAAAGTCTATGACCCACCATGTTTTCAAATTGCATCGCCATTAATATTTAGTAGTGATTTAAATAATAAAACAGGAGCGTTTATTGATATTGTAGAGAAATAACGCTAAATGTGTTATTTCATGATTTAAAGGAGTTTTTAATGCAGGAGCTGCTGCCTAATCAGCACTTTGAGATTTTTATTAATGAAAAGTGCATTATAAATGGAATTCATTATTATTATTATTATTATAATCAAAGTCAAAGTCAACTTTATTGTCAAAACTGCAATATGTACAGGACATACACAGGATTGAAATTGCATTTCTCTTTGTCCCTCGGTGCAACAGTAAACATTTAAACACTAAAACACTAAAACATTTAATAAACATAAGCATAAAATGAAATAATAAGTAATACTGTCTTGAGTTTTTGCATAGTAGTTTTTGCATAGTAGTAGTATGAAAGTATGAAAAGTTACACCAACACTAAAACACTAAACATTTAATAAACATAAGCATAAAATGAAATAATAAAAAGTGTAATACTGTCCTGAGTTTTTTGCATAGTAGTATAAAAGTGTAAAAAGTATATCTATAAAATAAAATGAAAGTTCTGGCATTGACATTTGTAATAGAGTGACAAAGCAGCATATGAAGTTTATGTACACAGTATATGTATGAGGTAGTTGATATTGGTATAGAGGTAAAGTGGCATATGCAATAAGGCTATATAAAAAAATATATATATATATATATATCAGCAGTAGTGTAGATATAAAAAGTAGTGTAAATGTAAACAGTAGTAATAAATGTAAACAGTAGTATTGAATGAAAACAGTAGTAATAAATGTAAACAGTGAATGTAAACAGTAGTATGACTATAGGCAGTAATGTAATACAAACATTAGTGCAAATATTGTAGTGCGAGTTCTCCTGCACAGTCCTTCAGCACACGACTAGGTATGTTGTCAGGACCAGAAGCTTTCCGGGTGTTGATCTTGATGAATGATCTGATCGCCTCACGCTGTCTGTCTAATGTGTCCCTCTCCATATATGGGCATTGACGTCACTGAAGTATCCGCCTTGAATGCAGGCGGAGCATCATGCATCTACAGCTTCCTTATTTCTGACCAGAGTAGTTATGAATACAACCAATAAAAACAATGTGTTTCCCAGTTCTGCTGCAATACCTCGAAGGATGGTGTTAGTGTTCATTATTTCCCCCAAATCTAAAGAATTCACAATGGATTTATAAAGTGGACCGACCAAGAAGGCTTGCACCTCGACATGAGAAATCGGGAGGTTTTGTGGGTAAGACTTTTTGCTCAATTTAATTTTTGACATCAGAACAGAATGAATAATAGAGCAGGCTTTTAAATGTACCATAGTTTGGTAATATTCACACCACTTTTTCATGAAAATCTTTAAGGGGATTTAAACTGGTAGAGCGGTGTGTGTTTGCTGTTTGTAACCGCGCGGGTGACGGTGTGTCCTCCAGGTTAAACACGTCAGACACACTTTCAGACAGAACAGTGTTTAACTTACCCCAAGCTGCAAAACAGTCGATCTGAAGAGGAAGCTTTTCTAAAATGGGCACAGGCTCGTAAGCTTCATGCATCCTGAAGCGTCTTGATTCAGTTGAGCTGGATCGAGCCCTGCTCGGAGTTATCGAACAGCTGACTTTAAGCTTCACACGTCACCATACACCAGAGGTTTAACGTGTCGACGGTGAATAAAAAATAAATAAATAAATAAGTGGTCCTGAACCTTAGTAGTAGTAGTTCCTCCAAATCCGAGGCCATGGTCTTGAGCCGGAAAAGGGTAGCATGCCCTCTCCAGGTCGGGGAGGAGGTCCTGCCCCAAGTGGAGGAGTTTAAGTATCTCGGGGTCTTGTTCACGAATGAGGGAAAACTGGAGCGTGAGATCGATAGGCGGATAGGTGCAGCATCCGCAGTGAAGCGGGCGCTGTACCGGTCTGTCGTGGTGAAGAGAGAGCTGAGTCAAAAGGCAAAGCTCTCAATTTACCGATCGATCTACGTTCCCACCCTCATCTATGGTCATGAGCTCTGGGTTATGACCGAAAGAACGAGATCTCGGATACAAGCGGCTGAAATGAGTTTTCTCCGCAGGGTGTCTGGACTCTCCCTTAGAGATAGGGTGAGAAGCTCAGTCATCCGGGAGGGACTCGGAGTAGAGCCGCTGCTTCTCCACATCGAGAGGAGCCAGTTGAGGTGGCTCGGGCATCTGGTTAGGATGCCTCCTGGACGCCTCCCTGGTGAGGTGTTCCGGGCATGTCCCACCGGGAGGAGACCCAGAGGAAGACCCAGGACACGCTGGAGGGACTATGTTTCTCGGCTGGCCTGGGAACGCCTTGGGATTCCCCCAGAGGAGCTGCTCCAAGTGGCTGGGGAGAGGGAAGTCTGGGCCTCCCTACTTAGGCTGCTACCCCCGCGACCCGACCCCGGATAAGCGGAAGAAAATGGATGGATGGATGGATGGATGGATGGATGGATGGTGGTCCTGAACCCATAGCCCACCAGGAAATATTTAGAACCTCGTGCAGCCACGTAGTACACGAGTTTAACTGCAGTTTTAACTCTCACTCTCATAAGCCTCCATCGCGAACTCACTCGGTGCCTTCTGAGTGGAGCCTGTATTTACGTCACTCCGGACTTTGTCAATCTTCGGCGGGGTTTCCGGATGTTTCCGGTACTCCGTTGTTTTTGTTTTGTTTGTTTTTTTACACTCGCCTGGCCCAAATGCAAAAATGAAAATAGACATCATATTCTACTACAGTAATTGTCCAATATGGTGAATTGTTACTGTCACGGTGGGTGTTGTCCTTTAAACCGGGGTGGAGGCCTCCGGGTTCAACTGTCCCCCTCTTACAATGCTGTTATTGCTAGTATCACTCAGCCCTATGTGAATAGCATACAACCATCAGATGGTAAATGGAGCTTATTTATATAGCGCTTTCCAGCCCCCTGTGAGGAGCCCCAAAGCGCTTTACAATACCAGCCATCCACCCATTCATTCAGACATTCATACACCGGTAGTGGTAGCCTGCCTTGCAAGGCGCCATCCAGACCTACCGGGAGCAACTCGGGGTTAAGTGTCTTGCCCAGGGACACAACGACACATGGTGGGCGGATGCGGGATTCGAACCTCCAACCTTCCAATCAGGGGTCGACTGCCAGGAGTCGACTGCCATTACCACTACACCACGGCCGCCCCATCAGGGTGCTAATGATCCATCGTTAGGCTGATGGTCCTCCTTGATCATGTGAGCAGCTGGTTTTGGCTGTCATCAGCAAACTGGTTGATCAACTGTGAGAAGGTGCTACTTATAAGACTGAGCTGAACACAGCTTCTCATACTGAGGAAGTCTTTCGGATGAAAGACGAAACGTTTCTACAATTTTTTTTGCTTTTGATTTTTGAATGTCCAGAGGACCAGACTTAGCTTTTTTAGATTTTTCCAACTGGATTGTTGAGCATGCATCAGGGTATTTTCTGTTAACATATTATTTTTTATATTTGATTGTTTCTGTTCAGTGCCCTGAGATGACTTCTGTTGTGACTTGGCGCTAAACAGTATAAATAAACTGAACTGAATTGAAATGCCTTTTTTTTAACTCCGCCTACACAAAGAATCGGAATCGAGAATCGAAAGGAATCAGAATTGAAACAAAGAATCTGAATCGGAACTGGAATCGCTCAAATTCAAACGATGCCCAACCCTAGTGATGGGGGAAGTCTACATTTTTGCTGACTGCTTTATGCTTTGAATTTTTGCCTTTGATCTCTGCTGGAACCTGTGGATCCGTTTTGTATGCTGCTCTGGAATGTAAATGATTCATGGATGTTTTGCCATGGAATATGAAGAACTTGACGCCAATAAAGGAATCCTAACTGCAGCTTGGATTTATGGCTTGAACAGCAGACGTGTCAACAATAATTTCCCATATTCAGCTGCTCAGCGACTCAGTTTGTTTGATAGTTGACAATACTTGTTGATTTCTTTTTCACTTTTTGGTGCATTGTTTTGTACTTTTGTTGCAGGCATATTTCTTTTGTTTATTTATTTTTTGGCGAGTAAAGATGCTTCTTCATGTCCTGAGCATTTCATTGCATTGACCTTGTGTTGACCTGTATGGAAGCCCATTTCCGCCAGTCTATTTAAAAAAATTGCAGAAATTATCTCAAAATTTTGACTTAGCATCTCAAAATTTTGAGATACTATCTCAAAATTTTGAGATAATTTCTGCAATTTTTTTAAATAGACTGGCGGAAATGGGCTTCCATAGACCTGCATATGACAAAGAATAAATTTAAATCACCTGGACAAGAGAAACACATTTACTTAATTTTACACTTTATTATATATGAAAGAACCAAAGTGCGTTATAGAGTACTCTCTAAACTGGTGATCATTTTAGTTAGAGCACATCAAGTAAACTAAGCAGCGTCGCCCCTAACATTATGACAACCGCTGGCACTGAGGTAGCGCTAAGCTAGCAGCACACAATACAGATGCATTAGCTAAAAAGCTACAGCGTGCCATTTCATTCACGCTGAGCTGTCTCCTGCATGTAAGGACCGAACTGCAAAGAAAGTAAACTAGAGGAAACACTGCAAAGATTAACAGGACATATAACTACTGTCACATGAATATATTTAAGTTTAATGCAGGTTGTCTGCAAATCCACATCTGACCCACAAACAGGGCTAAATTATGTAAAAATAAAAACTATCATTCTTACATTGCTTTACTTGGAATAAACCAACACTGATCATCTTTCCAGAACTCATCTATTAACCTCCTAAAGGAGGTATCTGTGTTCTCTCCACAAGTTACAGATGGTCCAGAACTCAGCTGCCCGTGTCATCACTCAAACCTCCTACTATAACCACATCACTCCTGTCCTGCAGCAGCTCCACTGGCTCCCGGTTAAATCACGCATCATCTTCAAAATTCTACTCCTCACGTTCAAAGCTATCCACAACCTTGCCCCTCCTTATCTATCTGACCTCCTACAAATCTCCATCCCATCACGCTCTCTCAGGTCCTCCTCTTCACTACATCTCCATGTACCCTCTGCCCGCCTCTCCACCATGGGGAGCAGGGCCTTCACCTGCTCTGCCCCTCACCTCTGGAACGCCCTACCGCCAGACCTTCGAAACACCACCTCCCTTTCTCTGTTCAAGACTGCCCTGAAAACCCATCTCTTTAGACTAGCTTATCACTAACTTTACTAAATGTATTTTTATCTTCCATTTTATATCCTTTATGTATTTTAAAAGGCGTTCAATACAGGATCAACTGGACTTTATTTGTTGCAGAAAACGTTTCGACTTCTGTCCAGAAGTCTTTTTCAATTCTGAATGGAAGCTGTGAGAACGAGAAGTTTTATACAGGCTTACAAGTCACGCACCAACATATGAAATTGGAAACTGAGATAACACCACAAATTAACTAACATGCCCATTCTATTTAAATTGACAAAACGACACATCCCAGCTTAACAAAGGGGGGTTTGTAACACATACATGTAAATTGAAAGATCACACCTTAAACAGTAGGAGGTTCCCTTGAGGTCTCTGTTAGAAGACACAAAACTGTATGTAAATTGACAAACAACACCTCCCAAACAACAACAGGGGCTACTCAGAGAACTTTGTTAGTCTAATTTACAGACAAGGCATCCCTGCTCCCATCCGGTGTAAAACGTTTCGGAATCAAATCCAAAACTGAGTTATAGGTCTTAGACAGTTGAAATCTCAGACCTCCTCCTCTGTTAAGGGAAGGTTTTTCTCTCTTAACATACACAGCTTCCTTTACCCCCCTCTCAAACCATCTGTGTTCTCGGTCCAAAATTTGAACATTCTGGTCCTCAAAGGAGTGTCCCTTGTCCGTGAGGTGGAGGTGAACTGCAGAGTTTTGTCCAGAGGAGGTTGCTCTCCTATGTTGAGACATTCTTTTGTGGATAGGTTGTTTCGTTTCTCCGATGTAACGGTCTGAGCAGACTTCGCTGCACTGGACTGCATAAACCACCCCACTCTGTTTGTGTGTGGGGGTTCTGTCCTTCGGATGCACCAGCCTCTGTCTGAGAGTCCGGCTGGGTTTGAAGTGTACTGGGATGTTGTGTTTGTTAAAAATCCTTCTGAAATTCTCTGAGACTCCAGCAACATAAGGAATGACAATGTTTTTCCGTCTGTTAGACTTTTTCTGTTCATTATTGTTTGTCGCTGATAATGTTTGCTCTGTATTACACTGTGTTGGTTTGTTAAGTGTCCTTGGGTCTCCTGAAAGGCGCTTTTAAATAAAATTATTATTATTATTATTTTGAGGAAGGAAGCTGTTTACTCAGAGAACTATAAAAACGTGAAAATTAAACATCAAATAATGCAAATAAAATCAACGTTTAGCTTACAAACAACCCAAATTTAGGGATAATGCACAATTTTCAACATTTTCACAAGCATAAAAACTGCAGACTGGAGCAGGGGTGTGTTGGGGTCAAGGACTGGTGTACAATTTAAAAAAATGATTCAGTGGTTAGCACTGTTGCCTCACAGCTAGGTCTGGGGTTCAATCCCCAGTTGGACCTGGGGTCTTTCTGTGTGTATGCTGGTGAAGATTCTCAGTCGTCCAGGACATGATAAATCAAAAAGGCGTTCAATTCAAGATCAACTGGACTTTATTTGTAACAGAAGACGTTTCGCTTCTCATCCGAAAAGCTTTATCAATTCAATGAACCAGACTGTGTGTGCGTGTGGATTTATAACAGGAGTCACGCACCATCATATTGTCATGTCTATGATGGTGCGTGACTCCTGTTATAAATCCACACGCACACACAGTCTGGTTCATTGAATTGATAAAGCTTTTCGGATGAGAAGCGAAACGTCTTCTGTTACAAATAAAGTCCAGTTGATCTTGAATTGAACGCCTTTTTGATTTCTGTGTGTAGTTTGCATGTTCTTCTCGTGCTTGCGTGGGTTTTCTCCGGGTACTGCGGTTTCCTCCTACAGACCAAAAACATACACGTTAGGCTGCTTTCAGGCCCAGGCCTCCCTTGCAAAAGAGATCTGTTATCTCAGTGGGATTTGCCTGCTTAAATAAAGGTTAATAAATAAATAAAAAATGAAAAAATCCTGGAACTTTTTTTTTTAAATAGGCCCTGTATAACCAACATGTTGCTACTCTCACATATTCAGAGCAAACTCTCATGTTTTGTTAGAACTCGTCTAAAAATTCAGTTTAATTGTTTTTGAAAAAAGTCTAAATCTTTGACATCAGTCACTGCAAAGGAGAGGTTTATTACTTATGGACTTTTGTCTAATTATGCTTATAGCAAAATATTTTACCACAATTCTCACATTTAAATGGTTACTGTCCTGTGTGGACTCCCATGTGTGAGTTTAAATTCAACTTCCGAGTAAATCTTTGTCCACAAAGCGCACATTTAAATAGTTTTTGTCCCATGTGGACTCTCATATGCTGGTTTAAATTAGTTTTCTGGCTAAATCTTTGTCCACAATTCTCACATTCAAACGGTTTCTGTCCTGTGTGAACTCTCATGTGCGTGTATAAACTTGACTTGTAGCTAAATGTTTGCCCACAATTGTCACATTCAAATGGTCTCTGGCCAGTGTGCACTCTCATGTGTCTGTTTAAATTTGGCTTCCTACTAAATCGTTGTCCGCAAAGCTCACATTCAAATGGTTTCTGTCCTGTGTGGATTCTCATGTGCTTGTCTAAACTGGTCTTCTGGGTAAATCTTCTTCCACAGTCCTCACATTCCAAATGGATTTTGTCCAGTGTGGACACTCATGTGTGACTTTAAATTTGTCTTTTGACTAAATCTTTGTCCACAAACCTCACATTTAAACAATTTATGTCCCATGTGGACTCTCATATGCGAGTTTAAACTTGTCTTGTACCCAAGTCTTTGTCCACAAATCTCACATTTAAACAGTTTCTGTCCAGTGTGGACTCTTGTGTGTGACTTTAAACTTGTCTTCCAGCTAAATATTTGTCCACAAATCTCACATTTAAATGGTTTCTGTCCCGTGTGGATTCTCATGTGTGAGTTAAAGTGTGTTTTTTGTCTAAATCTGTGTCCACAAACATCACATACAAATGGTTTCTCTCCTGTGTGGACTCTCATGTGTGAACTCATGAACTACAGTGAATGAAAACCTGCTGGCATCAGTCTCCTCCTTCGCACTGAGCTGCTCTCCCTCCAACTGGGTCCAGAGTTCCTCCTGTTCCTCCTTTATGTGGAGAGGCTCTGGGTCCTGCTGGTCCACATCAGGCCTGCATTCCTTTGGAACATCTACTCTAATCAGGAGAGTCTGCTGAACATCTGCAGGGAGCAGTAAAACAAAGACAATATGGACAATTATAATGTTATATTCAATCATACATCACTTGTATTGTTGCTTTATGTTCTGTGGATCAGAACTGTTCCAAGTCACAGGAACACCAGTTTATGCAGTATGTCAAAAACAAATGTCCGTTTACCTTCCTTCTCTGCATCATGTCAGCCAGCTCTCTACTTTTGCCTCGGTTTGTCACTATGTTTAGAGTTGCTACCCGCAGTTCTACACTCCTGAATTTCCACTTCTCACTCCGACTCCTGAAACATTTCCCTCCTTGTGGTTTTTGACAAAAACCCTATTTGCACGGGATTAGTTTTACTTTGTACCTAGGGACGACATGCTATTTGAGATTGTCTGTGTTGTTAATCCTGTGCGAATCGGCCATGTCAGTAATTTGTAAAGTAAAAATTCCCATATAAATTACCAACTATAGTTTGCTGAACTCCGAGGTCCTGTGATAATACTAATCCAATGCAAATAGGCATCTCTGTGATTTGGACAGAAATGGGCAGGATCCAGTACATAATTAGGAGCTTGTTGTAATAAGGCAGTTTTTGTTTAAGTAAAGTCATTCGGAAAAATATAGAACAAGGCTATTTTAAATGAACGCGCTACTCACTTTGGTTTTTGTAGATGCTGCTACTTCCTTCACCGCAAATAATAGCAGGTGCGGAGATGCGCGCGTAATCAGCTGACCCATCCATCCATCCATCCATTCATTATATTTACCTGCTTCTTCCTTTTCAGGTAGCAGGAGTCGCTGGTGCCCATGTCCAGCCATCACTGTGCGAGAGGCAGGGGACACCCTGGACAGGTCGCAGGTCCATTTCAACCGGCGGGTCAGCAGACGCGCACGAGTGGCCGGTGACAGTTTATCCATCTGAGCTTAACGTGGCTTTTTTTTAAACCTCTTAAACCAGCCGGTCGGACCTGATTAACACAATTTTACATTGTGCATTCTTTAGTTTTCTTTGTGCTGATTCATAAAACCACATCAAAGCCTGAGACCGGCTTGGCCAGCACATTAAATGGACCGGCCCTATAGTGACAACACAGTGTGTTAACATCATATCCAAAAAATGTCTGTAAAGTTCAGCTAAATCTCAGGCTTTGGTTATCCCGTGCGAATGCGCCACATAAAAAGCAGATGTTGGGACTGGGGAGTAATTTATTTATTACATGTGTTCCCTAGGTAAAACTATCCCGTGTGAATAGGGCTCATGAGTAGCACAATTTCTGCTGGCACCCAGTTTGTCAACAACACAGTTGGTGGTCATTCTTTATCCGGGCAACAATGTTGCCTTTGTGCTTGCTCAGGATGGGAGAACACCATCTGCTGGCTTCAGCGTAGATAGCTTTTACTAACTGTTTTTTTATGTATATGTGAATGATTTGTACAGTGCCAAGACAACTTCTGTTGTGACTTGGAACTATGTAACTAAGCTGAACTGAATGATCCAGTATGCTATTGCTTATACAAACTTGACACAATCCTCACCATTTACCCGAGGTTGGGAACAAAGATGCACTTGCTTGTGCTACCTAGTGGCTGGTTTACAGGATGATACCAGTTCATCCAACCATCCATCCATTATCTTCCGCTTGTTCCAAAGTCAGGTTGTGGGGCCAGTAGCTTGAGCAGGAAAGCCCAGACATCGCTTTCCACAACCACCTCTTCTGGAAGGACTCCAAGGCATTCCCAGGCCAACCAGGAGATAGTCTCTTCAGCAAGTCCTGGAACACAGTTGAACACATTCTCCAAGTCCATAAAACACATGTAGACTGGACGGGCAAACTCCCATGACCCCTCAAAGACCCCAGTGTGGGTAAAAAGCTGATTCAGTGTTCCACGGCCAGGAGGGAGCCCACATTGTTCCTCCTGGTCTGACGTTCGACCAACGATCTGACTCGCTTCTCCAGTACTCCTGCATAGACCTTATCAGGGAGGCTAAGGAGAGTTATGCTCCTATAATTGGAGCACACCCTCTGGTCCCCCTGTTTGAAAAGGGGAATCACTACCAAGTCTGCCAATCCAGTGGCACTGCCCCCAATGCCCACACAATGTTGCAAAGGCATGTCAACCAAGACAGCCCTACAACATTCAGAGCCTTAAGGAAATCAGGGTGAGTCTCATCCACCCCCAAAGACCTGCTGCCGCAGAGCTTTTTAATTACCTCTGCTATGAGGTTCCATTTGTTTCAAAAATAAGCAGAAGTCATTTGTGTTGTTGGTACATGTAGTTGGTCTATTATTATTATAATATTATTATTATTACCCTAATGCCAGAATTAATAATAAATAATAAAGACTGTGGCATTTTTGATTTAATGTAATTATCTACGCCACTAGAGGGAGGCAACCATACACCCCTTCACCTTGTTCGCTGCCCTGATTAAAGCCTAAGGAAATACGAGGTAGATGGAAATTTTTTAAACCATATTTATTGAAACCACTAATATTGAAAGAACAACATTTTTGTAATTAATATCTAATAAACAATTTGATCAGACATGGCCTACTTAGACACATGCAACGAGCACATATGCAACGAGCACATATGCAGCGAAGACATATGCAGCAAACGCATACGCAGTATAGACATATGCAAAATAGACATATGCAACGAGCACATATGCAGCGAACACATATGCAACATAGACATATGCAAAATACACATATGCAATGAACACATATGCAACATAGACATATGCAACATAGACATATGCAACATACACATATGCAACATCTACATGCAGTAAAGACCAACGACATCTACCAACAACACATATGACTTGTGCTTTTTATG
>JBBPBX010019993.1:7736-31460 GCA_038048925.1 Garcialebias charrua | reverse complement strand
GTATATATATATATACACATACAGGTAGTCCTCGTCTTACGACGGTCTCAAGTTACAAAGTTTTGTGGTTACGTCACGCATCTCCCATTAAAAATAATAATAATTATTACTATTATTATTTTGATTTTTTTTATTTTGAAAAGCCGAGTTCTGGTTTTACTTCCGGTTTGATGGCGCAGAAGCAGGAGCTTGATGGCAGAAAATCAGCAGAAAAACACAGAAAGACCCGCTCTGGACGGAGCTTCACGGCAGAACAAGCAAAGCAGTTGACAAGTACAGGCAGAGATTAAACGCTCTGGACAGAGGTTGGCGGCGGTTTTACAATGGAATACGGCAGATGGACCGAGCTGACGGCGGTTTTACGTTGTAAACAAATATTGGATGGACGGACGTAGGTAGGCCACCATACAGCAAGCTAGATTGCCAGCTCCCTTTATGTGAATGGAGCCTGCTAGCAAGGAGGGAGACAGCGCGATTCAACTTGCTCCTTCGTTTTTAAACAGAGGTTGATGGCGGTTTTACAAGGGAATACAGCAGATGGACCGAGCTGATGGCGGTTTTATGTCGTAAACAAATATTGGATGGACGGACATAGGTAGGCCACCATACAGCAAGCTAGTTAGGCAGCTCCCTTTATGTGAATGGAGCTGCTAGCAAGGAGGGAGGAGGGAGACAGCGCAATTCAACTTGCTCCTTCGTCTTTAAAAACTGTGTTAGGATAGGCTAAGTGCTTGGTAACTGTACAGTACTGTACATGCATATGGGCAGTATGTACGTATGTTCCAACTTATGATGAAATTTGCTTTACAACGTGGCGCAGGAACGGATCTCCGCCGTAAGTCGAGGACTACCTGTATATATATATATATATATATAGATATATAGATATATATATAGATATATAGATATATATATGTGTGTGTGTGTTTGTGTATATTTAAAACTTTAACGTTTTTTAATTCAATGACATTTTGCAATATTTACTACAAAAAAGTTTCCATGCCTAAAAAGCACAAAAATAATTTAACAGCATTCACTGTCTGCTTCATGTCAGTAGCAAATGAGATTGATTTATATTTTGACTTCAAGCTTCACCAAATTATTTTTTTTATTACAGCGTTGTTTATGAAAATCTCATTCATTGTCTCTTTTTCTTTTTTTTTTTTTAAAGAGATAAAAAAAATCTGCAAAGTTATCATTGGAGGAATCATGTGAACACTTGCCAGTGCAGGTTATATTTCATTCTGATCCTTCCTTGATTTCAGGTTATGGTCATAATATTTCACTTTGAGCCACAGCGTGAAGCTCCTCAGCCCTCTGGTAAAAGTTCAAGTGGCCTTTATGAATTCAAGATAGCAAACCTTCACTCTCAACATTCACTTCAGGTTCTTCAAAACGATCCTTTCCACACACTCTTCCTCAGATGTTGGCATCATCATCTCAAGTGAGTATGTCACATGACCATAAAGGCACATATTTACATTGAAAATTGCTCACTCCAGATGGTGGTTTTCTTAGTTTAGAAAACACACTGTTCGTTAATCTTGGCAGTGACAGCCTGAATGCATGAGCTATGAAAGCAGATGAGGACTAGTCTCTCCTATTTTATACATAGGAGGCATTCAAGGACATTCAGTTAGTTCAGAAAAAACATGCATTTATAATGTACATCATATAGGGCTGCAAACTGACAGCGTATTAAGTGAGAGTAATCAGAGCTATAATAAAGTGTTGGTCCTATCTCCAGACAAGGCATTGCTTTTGAGCCTAATTCTGCAACAGGGTATGTCAACACCCGCGTTACCATTTGAACTAATGTGCCTTTGTTTCACTGACGATTCTGAGAAATGGACATTCTGTTTGAAAGCTATATGTTGCCAGTGTGTCAGTATGAAAAGCAGACAGGTAAGATGGCTTAGCCAGTGCTTCTTTGCAGAGTTATGGTTTTACTGCTGTATGAGAAAAACGTTATTGTTCCTCACCAAAATAGACATTTTCGGCAACCTTATTTCCAGATGACGAGCTACCAAACAATTTTACTCAATAAACACTAAAACACTGCTTATAAAAACACAAAGTGCATGACAAAAAGTTTAGTGCACTGACTTCCTTAGATCGGAGTGAGCATCTGGTGGATATATCAGAACTGTGATCCAAGGAGTTCCCAACAAGACACTCAAAAAACTCAGAAATAAAATCCAAGAACCACAGAAACCCCTGAGATCCTCTATCTATACACTGTTGAAACATTGGTTCTTTGAGTCAGGTGTTTTTTGATGGTATGGAGAAACTATTTTGATGGGTGGGGGGCTAGAATTGAGAAGCATTTTTTTTAGGAGAGAAGCAACACTGTAGTGGTGCATGCATTGACACATGAAAACTAGTTAAATGTTCTGCCCAGTAATTTCTCTGATAACTGCTGGAAGAGCTGGTGTGCGTCCATCGCATTAGCTATAAAACAATTTCATATACACTGTATAAGAATAAAATGCTAACTGAACATATACTGTAATGTACAAAACAATGCGTGAGATCAAAAATGGAATTACAGATTTTTAGTAGTTTAAACACATTACAAGATGCCAAACTTACCTTTGGGTAGTAAACCTCAAATTAGTAACAGCAGGAGTTTCCACACATTTTGCTTCATTTGTGATTTTTATGATTTATCCTTTGTTTTAGTTTTTTTGTTTTTTCCCACTTGATAAAATACATGTTTTACTTAATGATTATTTTATTTATTTATTATTATTATTTGTATTTTTTGCATTGGACACTTAGACCCACTTCTTCTAGATTAGGTTATTGCTTGACTGTAGCTGGTTGTGTGATGATTCAGCTAAAACGAGACAATGTAACATGGTGACTTTTCATTGCAGATCATTTTGTTTGTTTGTTTCTGGAGCTCATCTGTAATCTTCCTGTCTAAGCGGAACTAACGCGTCTTGTGAGTATTTTTGTAGAGAGAAATTAAATTGGTTTTACAGCACGTGGCTGAATGTTAAGCACATCAGAGAAATAAGAAGCAAAAAAGGAGCACGTGGCTGAATGTTAAGCACATCAGAGAAATAAGAAGCAAAAAAGGAGCCAGTGCTGTCTGAACATTTAGTAGGTACCGTCTGTTTATTTGCTTATAACCTGGACATAACCATTGAAAACAGGGATGGATAGGTCTGTTTTATGGTTTTTAACTTTTAACAAACACAACATTTCCACGATTATAATAAAATGGCATCTTTCTTTACTGAAAACCCACCTTTTTAAAGAAAAAAAACATACCTGGCTATTGCATCATCCTTGCTGGCTTTGCAGGAAGCAGCTTGATGCAAAATCACAAGTGTGGTACAAAACTACTGTTCACAGTATTACCGTTTGGTGCTATAAACTGAATTATTGTGTAGAGCAGTGAGCGTGACACATATAATAAAATAAAATTTTACTGTATCACTTTATTTGCTTTTACCAACTGCTGACTGTACATGATGGTGGAAGTACTCAGATCTGCTTCTAGCTGAGTGTGTGTTTCTGCCTGCATGCTGACAAGAACTGCACCTGAACTGTGGGTTTAGCTTCAAAAGAAATAGTAAATCTGCCTGTGGGAGCTGGTGGGTTTTGGCTGAAATTGTGGCTGAGACTTATTGGTGTGACGCCTCCTCTCAAAGGAAGAGTTGGCTTTATTTAATCAGGATAATCTCTTTTATTTGCATCTCCGTCCAAGATGGGCAGAAGCAGGTAGGAGTGGAAACAAACAATCAAAGACAGGTAGAAATTAAAAGTAGAAAAACACTACAATGCAAATAAAGTTTAATGGTTATACAGCCCAACAAATGACACTAAACACAAAAAATGATATACAAAGGGTTTTAAAGACAGATGTTACAGCAACACTTAGAAACTGGAACCAAGTTCCACTGTTTTGCAAGAAGTTACAGAATATTTTAAGAACAAAAATATCTGATCTAATTCATGTTAGATCCAAAGCAAAAAGTATATATTTTTAAGTTATTTCAACAATATTTCCATGCTTCTATATTTTTGCACATCATTTTCTTAAATAAGACTTCTGCTCCTGCTACAATTATTGGCTTCCTGGTTACACATTAGTGCTGACATTTCAGTTAATGAAGAGCATGTAAGAGGATCAAACTGAACCACCTTTGACACGATGAGCAGCGAGCTGGAGGCATTTCAGTTTGTTTAAGAACCATCCACATGGATGACATAATCAGCTTCCTGCTTCATCCATCGTTTTTCCATCTGGACAAACAGAGCTTTCAACACACTCCAGTCATCTGTTCTTCAGGTGAATTTGGAAGGAGCTAAAGTAAACTGCTACCTGGCTGCATGGACCACCAACTAGCACACTAACAGGACACAGAATGTGAAATTTCATAATTGTGTCTGATGTGACATTCTGCAGTACAGGTGCAACATGGGGTATATCATCATTTACTTTATTTCAGACACAATGTATGATCCATAAAAAAAATATATATAAAAACAACAAGAACGCAAAGTTAAAAAGCTTTTCTATAGAGGCTCAAATGCCAATGAGTCCATAAAGTAGAAAAGTATGGCACAGAACTGAGTCCAGGGTTGGTCAGTGTAGCGATGATACAGTTTTCAGATCCAGACAACCTACACATGCATCCATACATGAGGCTACGCAGCACCACAGGGCAGGTAGGCACACCTGCGTCTACAAACATTTTGCTTGCACTGCTCCATCGAGGTACCCTCAGCAGCATCTGTATGCCCTCATTAATTGCCACATTTAGTCTATACATACTGGTCCTTTTGTAACGTCTCCACAGGTGAGCGGTATACGTACATAGGCGTGCAGTAGGCCTTAAAGATTTGGATCTTAACTGATGTTGAGCACATTCCAGACCTACAGATCAGCATGTTAGTTTGCACATAGAGCATACAACATTGTCTGTAAATGTCTCTATCATCTGACAGGTATGCAGTCACATAGCACCCCAAGTATATACATTCACTGACATTCAGTCTGTTGCCCGACAGAAAGAAATCAGGGAAAATCAACTCGGAGTCCTCGCTGCTCAGCACAGTTATGATGCTGCTTTTTTTAAGTAGATTTGATATCAAAATCTCTTCCATAGTTGGAGCACACCTGCAACAGCTCTTGTAGGCCAGTAGTATAAGGACAAAATATATATATATATACTAAATCATCAGCACATCTTAAATGGTTGCTGATCCTATTACCAACTCAACATCCATTTCCACAATTATTTTAAAGCTTTGACAGATCGTCCATGTACACATTGAATAGAAAGGGAGACAGGATGCTACCCTGTCAGGCCATTTGAAACATCAAAAGTATCTGATACAGGGTTTATTTTACATACATTACATAGATAGATAGATAGATAGATAGATAGATAGATAGATAGATAGATAGATAGATAGATAGATAGATAGATAGATAGATAGATAGATAGATAGATAGATAGATAGATAGATAGATAGATAGATAGATAGATAGATAGATAGATAGATAGATAGATAGATAGATAGATAGATAGATAGATAGATAGATAGATAGATAGATAGATAGATAGATAGATAGATAGATAGATAGATAGATAGATAGATAGATAGATAGATAGATAGATAGATAGATAGATAGATAGATAGATAGATAGATAGATAGATAGATAGATAGATAGATAGATAGATAGATAGATAGATAGATAGTTATTTATTTATTTATTTTTTATTTTTGTTCCATTAAGTATAAGATAAAAAATAATATGGTATAATATTTTAACATTATAAAAATGTATTATTAGCCTCTGATCTCATTAGGATCTTGAAGCTGCAAACCAATGCTAATTCTGTGAGAACCATAATTGTTTCTGCCAGTAATGTAAATAAACAGGTTAATTAGATGTCCAACCCTGGCAGATGAGATAAGTCCGCTAAGCTCAAGAATTACAAGGAGTCATTTATAAGTGATCCTTCAACGAAACAGAGAATGTCTAACAAACTAATAATATTCCTTTCTTCCGGCTCTCGACAAAGCAAGTCGCATATCTTTTTGCTCCTTCCCTCCCTAAGTTTTTCCTCCTCCCTGCTTGCTTTTTTTGTCTCGTCTGACTCTTCAGTGCTCACTCGAACCAATTTGCGATGGATTTAATAAATTGGGCTGTTTCTTCAATAGATAAGATTTTTTCCACGAAGCGGACCGTGCCAGGAGAAGCGGTCTGCCCCTCTGACACACACGCGGTTGGATACATGATGGACTCATGGGGACAGTGGCAGCCTATGTGTATGACCGTGTTGACTGTCGAAGACGTGGAAGATTTGTGGATTATTGGCCTATTGGTAGCAGCTGCTCTGTTTTTTGGCGTCGGCGGAGCTGTCTGTTACCTGAAGCTGAGGAGAGCTTCGGCGGCTATCAGCGCGCTGGCGAAACTCCCTGATCAGCAAGATTCTCTGATCCGAGCCGTGAGCTCCTCATCCCAGCTGTTGTATGAGCTCAATCGCACGTTGGGAGCGGCGGACTGCCGCGGACCTGCTGGGCGCTTTGGAACTCGTTTGCAGCCGCCCGGGCTCCATCAGGGCACGGATGGGGGTTCATAGAATCGGAACCTCATATGATTTGGAATTTTGGCCCTGAAACAGCGTCTGGACTTGGAAGGCTGCAGTGAAAAAGAACATTGTGGTCTGAATTGGAACAAACAAAGAGACTATCTAATCTGGTTTCTGCACATGTCCTTGAAAAGAGGCCTGTTTGGAAACTTTTCTCCTGGAGCGTAGAGCTGGAGTGTCACTGCTGACCTCACCCGCCCTCCCCCCCCCAGAGATCTCTGTGTGTGCCTCGGATAACGCCCAGCTGCACAACTGCTGAACTGTGTTCTCTGAAGTTACTCGCAGACTCTATATCTCCTTGCATGTCGTCAAAACTGCAACAATGTCTCGTGTGGTTGTGCTTCTGCTGATAGAGTTTTTGGGACTTTATCATGGAGTGTCTTCAGGCAATCTTTGATAAATTCTTTTTTTGAATATCACAAATGATACCTATTGTGTTTTTCCTTTTTCCATATCTGTTTTGCTCTCATTCAGGATGGATGAGAGATGGCCGCGCTGACGAACATACATATGTTTTGAATATATATGTTTTGAATTGCTGCAGCTTAACATTCTCTACCCCTCCTCTGGATGACTGTGTTTACATGATCACGTTGTATTGGTTTACTGGTGCAATGTTAATAAAAAATCTCTTATCTCTCTTATCTCTCTATAAATGTTAGTCCAGTAACAGTTGCAATTAACAACAAATCTCCAATGAACATTTTGTAATAAAAATAAAAAATGGATAATTAAAAAAATACTTTTAAGTATCTTACTACAGACTGAGGTAGGAATTTGTGCATCAAAAACCAAAGATACTGTACCCCCATTCGTCATCCAGCCTACAAACACAAACAATAACTATTTTAGTTTTGAAGACATATATAAATGCAGGTAAATTTGTACTGTCTTAAAAGGTTTTTCTTGCTTTTTTTATAAACATTTGTGCTCTATTGTTGATGTCACATTTAACAAATAATTTTAGATAAGTGAAACCAATAAAAATAGACACTTCCTTTAAAATATATGCACCATATTAACCAACTAGTAATTGTTATGTACCCTAGGGGTGTGATGGAGTTTTAAAAACATCATTGTTTTGTTTAGGTTGGCTACAGTCTGCTAAAAGCACCAGCAGCCTGCTACAGCACTTTTTTAAACTCAATTTGTCCTAATCAGGCTTGATTAGGCAGAGCTGCTACCAAACTGCAGATCCTACCTATAAAATTTTAGGCTGTGGTTTGAACAGTGGTGGAGGTATGTTGAATGCCAACTGAAGTTGGTGGACGCAAGCAAGGGCTAGTTGGAACAACTTGAGAGCATTTTGAAGGTAAACCAAGTTTGATCAAGGCAGCTGTAGTGTTGCATGTATGTGTGTGTTCAGGAATGTCCTCCACCAACCCTGGCCACTGTGTGTTGAGCTCACGTGTGGAGTCTGTGTTGAGCTAAGGCTCTGAATATCTGGTGCTGACTCACAGCACGTGTAGAGCAAGGATTGCTCATGTGGCAGCTCTGGTGCAAAGTAGAGCTATGTTTGTAGGTGAGCTGGTGAGTAAAGAACTTAAGTGGACCCAACCAGTTTGCTGTAGCCAAGATGGTTGGGTCCACTTAAGTTCTTTACTTGGTGGGGTTAACTTCAGTGTGCTTTGGACTACTCTGACTGACGAAGCCCTCTGGAGTGAGGGTGAAACGTTTCTACTAAAAAGAAACTGTCCAGATGAACTGATTGAGAATGAGCGGATTTGATACCTGGACTATTGAGAATGAACTGTCGTGTCTTGAACCACTTTGGACATGTCTGCCTGCCTGGGAGGAGTCGACGAGGGACAAGCCCCCAGAAACCATCCTGCCTGGGAGGAGTCGACGAGGGACAAGCCCCCAGAAACCATCTTGGCTACAGCAAACTGGTTGGGTCCACTTAAGTTCTTTACTTGGTGGGGTTAACTTCAGTGTGCTTTGGACTACTCTGACTGACGAAGCCCTCTGGAGTGAGGGTGAAACGTTTCTACTAAAAATAAACTGTCCAGATGAACTGATTGAGAATGAGCGGATTTGATACCTGGACTATTGAGAATGAACTGTCGTATTTCAGCTTTTATTCTTTCAACTGTGAATTTATTGATTCAGTGCAACATCACACTGCTTTTGGTTGTCATTTCCACAAACATGGCTACAAGTGAAGTCAAGCAAATCTACTGTATTCAACTTTCCAAAATACAGAAGGAGAGACAGCTTCCAAAACACATGTGGTAGTGATCTCACCTTGTCATTCACATTCACAATCTTTTTCATACATCTGTCAGCTAGTGGTAATAAAAATAAAATGTATGGTAGGACTGGTTGCTGTTTCACACTAGCATACTTAGTTCCCTTATCAGTCAGTCCACTCAGTGCAACATATGACTATGGGAATTTCACCAACACGTGGTTCACCAGAAGTAATACAATCACGTCTTTTAAGACAGGTGGGTGTCAGCGTCAGCAAGGTGGCCCCACCCTCTTTCCATAAAAGGGGCTGACGCCCCACCTTCATCCTCTTTGGCCCTTCACCTCACTTCACACCTGAACTTCGCAGGACTCTCTGTGACTGGATCGCTCAACTGGAGGTGAGCTCGCTCCCTGCCCTGAGCGTTACAGAGAACTTTCCTGTGAGCACTTGGGTTAGCGGAGGCTAACCCAGTGTCGTCGACTTTAACTTTCAAGGTTTTTTTCTTCTGCTCCTTTCGTAGCTTAGCTACGAGATGCTAACTATGCCACATGCTACCTGCTTAGCTAACATGCTAGCAGGCTAGCGACCAAGAACAGCTTGACGTGAGGACTTCTTTGCCACGGTTAGTGGACGGCTAACTGGCTACAACTCGACGTCTCTTCTCAGCCATGGCTCCGGAGAAGAGTAAGTGGAAGTCGAAGAACTCCAACAAGAACAACAGGCCAGCAAGTCCCAGCTCCCGAGCCTGCCTCAGCGGATGTGGTTATTCCCTCTCAATGGCAAACACCCATGTGACCTGTCTCGTTTGCTTGGGGATGCTACACGCGAAAACAGCTTTGGACTACCCCAAATCCTGCCCTCATTGCAACCAGCTACGTGAGGCAGAGAGACGGAGGCACATGGACTTTGTTGTCAAAGCCATGGGCGGCTCCACTACAGCGCAGGAACCGCTCCTCACTGAAGCGCTCACTCCCACTACGGAGCTTGAGGCTGTTGAACTAGAGGAAAACGGTCAAGCCAACTGGGAAGGAAACATGGACCTGGTGGCCCCCCTCGGGGACTCCACCGCTGAGTTCGACACGAGGGACTTGTTACGAGCAGATGAGCTCTCGCTAACAGCCTCGGGTGAGCTAACTGATGACGAAGCCGACAACGAGGATGAAGGAGAAGATGAGGACTTCTCCCAGAACCCCGCGACAGGTCAACCAGAGACTGATGTATCTGTCCCCGCTCTGTTCGAGCTGTGTCGCAGAGCCGCGGACGCGCTACGGATTGATTGGCCAGAACCCCAGGAAGACAACAGGAAACGAGATTGGCGGGGAACTTCTGGTTTGCCAAGTAGCAGTGCGTCCGGCACAGACTCGTGTCTGGCCTGTATCATGGGAAACACAGTCCCAAAATCCTCCAACTCCCTAGAAGCAATCATCTTGGACACCATCACGATTGGACACCATCGCCATTCCACCATTGCCGGAATGGAGGTGGCTGGCATAGCCAACATCCCTCAGATGGAGGACACGTTGGTGGCCCATTTAGCCCCCAGGACTTCGGGCTCCAGACCAACTCTGCCTGGCAATGCCTGCTGCATGTTGGCCATGCAGCTCGAGAAGTGTTACCGAGCACAAGGCCTTGCGGTCCGCACCATGAACGCTTCAGCTATGATGTAAGCCTACTTGGTGGAAAAGCTTCAGGAGCTCCAGCAGATCTCTAATAAAAAGAAGGCGGATGACATTCTGGAGAAGGCCTATAAGGCAACAGACATTGTCCTTCGCCTCATGAGGACAGTCTCCACTGTTCAGGGGAGGAGTATGACCGAGATTGTCATCGCTCAGCGCCACTTGTGGCTAACGCTGACGGACCTGCCAGAGGGCCAGCAGAACCTGTTCTTCCATCACCCCATCAAGCCCACAGGGCTTTTTGGCGGTGCTTTTGAAAGGATTCAGAGCAGGCTAGAACAGAGGAGGAAACAGGGGGAGGCCTTGCATGAAGGGATGCCCAGAAAGCTTTTCGTGCAACCCAGAGATACTAGTAGACACAGGGGCGTGCAACCTCAACACCACTCGGCCATACGTCGTCTCCCACAGAAACGGCCAGCGCTCGATGGAGAGCAACACCCAAAGCCCGCCACAGGGCCGTCCCAGGCTGGCCAAGCCTGGGCAAGGCACAGATTTGTTCCACGTCAGGTAGGCCCACCGAGGTCTTTCTCAGCGAACAGGGACCGAAAGCAGAAGTCGGCCTGATGCAGGACCGCCTCGCTACTTTTCAGGTGCTCTTACCCATGTGGACAAATGGGAGACCGAACTTTTAAACCTAGACTTTGTGCGTAAAAAGCCACATTTTTCTGGTGTAAATCATGTGTGCACAAAAAATCACTCAAATTTGTGTGTAAAAAAGACAAATTGTTCTTTAAGCACAACAATAAATTCTCAGAAAGCACATAGTGTCCTGTGTGTTGACTAAAAAAAACAACGCAGCACCTTTTTTATGCAAAGCGTGTCAATAAAGGGGGGGGGGGGTAGCACTCGTACACGGCCATCTCAACCCTAATGAGACATGAACAATCAGGGCAGACAATGAGCCCCTACAGGAGGCCAGAGGTTTCTTTACAACAGACAGACACTCTGGCTGCCGCAGGGAGACAGGAAAGTCCGCCGAAGGGCGACCGGGAGGGGGCAACTTTCCCCCTCCCTTCTCCTTGACACACAGACATCACAGAATACACATGCCTTCCAGACTGAGCGCACACGCTGGCGCCTGGAATGCATGCAAACCGGGCACGTGGGTCACATCCACTGTCACCCTGGGTCTCTGGCTGCAGTTCTGCAAGCGTTCACCTCCCTTCATGAGGGTGCTGTCGTCTTCCATCAGCCCAGACCGTGCTCATGTCTTAAGAGACGAGATCTCCACCATGATGTAGAAAGGGGTGATCAGAGTGGTCCCTGCTCACGATGTAAAAAAGGGTAATTTCAGCAAATACTTCCTGGTCCCAAAACGGGAACAGGGCTTGTGACCTATCTTGGACCTCCGGGGTTTGAACAAAAGAATAAAAACGTACAAATTCAGGATGTTAACACTCAGACAAGTTCTCTTCTCGGTTTGCCCAAGAGACTATTTTTGCACGGTGGATTTGAAGGACGCCTTCTTCCACGTGAGCGAGTTTTTGGCAATGCCTTTTAGCTTGAAAATCTTCCCACGGTCATTCACAAAATCCCTGGACGTGGCCTTGACCCATGTGAGGGGTCAGATTTCTCAATTATCTCGACGATTTACTGATTCTTGGACACAGCAGTGTCCAAGCGAAGCTGCACGCAGAAAGGTTGATGTCTCACCTGGAAGCTCTGGGTTTTGTTATAAACCTGGAAAAGAGCAATCTGACCCCATCCCAGATTACCGTATTTCTGGGAGTACATCTCAACTCCATACTGTACAGGGCAAGGCTCTCAGACAAACGGGTTTCCTCTCTCCACCTCTGCCTAACACATTTTCAGCTAGGCCAGACGGTGTCTCTCAAGCTGTGCCAGCGCCTCCTAGGCCTGTTGGCAGCATGTAGTCTGCGTGCCTCTGGCCTTATTAATAATGCACCCTCTATAGATATGGATCAACAAACTATTTCTCTTATCTCATATTAATGATACCCTCTCCACCTTCAGCTCCTCCAACCCAGATGATCTTGTCACTTTATACAACACCAGCCTAACCAACATCCTTAACTCTGTTGCTCCCCTGAAAACCCGGACTGTTTCCTTCTCCAACTCTGCACCCTGGTTCACTCCAGCACTCCGCTCCCTGAAAACAAAAGGTCGGCGGCTAGAGCGTCTTTATAAAAAATCCGGTCTCACAATTCACAAGGAACTTTATGCAAACCACCTCATCCATTACAAGAACAGTATTTCTCAAGCCAAATCCAGCTACTTCTCAGACATCATCAGTTCTAATGTTGGTAATTCAAAAACATTGTTCTCTCTCCTCCACCGTTCTGTCTCATCTCCTAACTCCCTGCCCTCTCACATGGTTTCCACAGAATTTTGCAACTCCATTATGTCATATTTCAATGAAAAGATTATTTCAATTCATAAACACCTTGGACCAAATACTGCCCCCAGCATCCTTGTTGAACTCCCCCCTCCCTCCCTCCCTTTCTCTGTCTTCTCCCTCCCCCCTGCTGATAACATTGCAGACATTATCAGCAAGTCCAAGTCCTCATCCTGTCAACTTGACCCATTCCCCACAGTTCTTGTTAAATCCTGTCTCCCGTCTCTGCTCCCTATCATCACTAATATCATCCACTCCTCCCTAACCTCTGGCACTGTTCCCACAGCCTTCAAATCTGCTGCCATCACCCCCATCATCAAGAAACCAGGTCTTGACTTCACCAACTTCAGTAATCTTCGTCCGATCTCCAATCTGCCCTTCATCTCCAAGATCCTTGAAAAAACTGTTGCTAGTCAACTTCACTCTCACCTGTCCAACAACAACATTTATGAAGAGTTTCAATCTGGATTTCGCCCCCACCATAGCACCGAAACAGCCCTAGTAAAAATCACTAACGACCTTCTTCTTGCTGCTGACTCTGGTCTTCTGTCCATCCTCATTCTTCTTGATCTAAGTTCTGCCTTCGACACCATCTGTCATTCTATCCTCCTCAACAGACTAACCTCCATTGGCATCTCAGGTACCCCGTTAGACTGGTTCACCTCCTATCTCTCTGACCGCACTCAATTCATTCAGCTTAAATCCTTCCGTTCCCAGTCTTCCCCTGTCTCCACGGGTGTCCCCCAAGGCTCTGTCCTCGGACCCCTCCTCTTCATCATTTACCTCCTTCCTCTAGGCCACATCTTCCGCAAACACGGCATCCATTTCCACTGCTATGCTGATGACACGCAGCTCTACTTGTCATCAAAACCAAACTCCACCCACCCACCCTCCATCCTCACCGACTGTCTCAACGAGCTAAATCACTGGTTTTCTAACAATTTCCTTCAACTAAACAGCAACAAAACAGAAGTCATTCTCGTCGGTACCAAAAACTCTATTTCAAAATCAGAACATCTTCTCGTCCCCCTTAACAACTCTCTGCTATCCCCCTCCCCTCAGGTCAAGAGCCTCGGTGTCATCCTCGACACCACTCTTTCCTTCACTTCACACATCAACAATATTACTCGGTCTGCCTATTTCCACCTCCGTAATATTAACCGTCTCCGTCCTTCTCTCACGCCCCGCTCCACAGCCATCCTGGTGCACAGTCTTGTGACTTCCCGTATTGACTACTGCAACTCCCTTCTCTACGGCCTCCCCAACAAATCTCTCCACAAGTTACAGATGGTCCAGAACTCAGCTGCCCGTGTCATCACTCAAACCTCCTACTATGATCACATCACTCCTGTCCTGCAGCAGCTCCACTGGCTCCCGGTTAAATCACGCATCATCTTCAAAATTCTACTCCTCACGTTCAAAGCTATCCACAACCTTGCCCCTCCTTATCTATCTGACCTCCTACAAATCTCCATCCCATCACGCTCTCTCAGGTCCTCCTCTTCACTACAACTCCATGTACCCTCTGCCCGCCTCTCCACCATGGGGAGCAGGGCCTTCACCTGCTCTGCCCCTCACCTCTGGAACGCTCTACCGCCCGACCTTCGAAACACCACCTCCCTTTCTCTGTTCAAGACTGCCCTGAAAACACATCTCTTTAGACTAGCTTATCATTAACTTTACTAAATGTATTTTTATCTTCCATTTTATATCCTTTATGTATTTTATATTTCAATTTGTCGCTGATAATGTTTGCTCTGTATTCACTGTGTTGGTTTGTTAAGTGTCCTTGGGTGTCATGAAAGGCGCTTTTAAATAAAATGATTATTATTATTATTATTATTATTATTTCAACTTGCCCTCCTTCGGCGAACAAGGGGGATACTGATTGGCCCAGAGTGCATGAAGGCTCTGGAGCCATGGAAGATCCCCACAGTGTTCATCAAAGGTGTCACACTAGGGAGGGTATTGTCCTAAGTCCTGGTCACAACAGATGCTTCAAAAACTGGGTGGGGAGGTCTCTGCAGAAACCTGTATGTTCAAGGGGTCTGGAACCAGCAGGAAGCCAAGCTCCACATACATTTCCTGGAACTCAGAGCAGTGTTTTTATCTCTGAAACACTTTTACAGGAAGGGGCTAGTTGCAAAACAACATGCCCTGATAAAATCAGACAACAGGACCACAGTCTCCTACATCAACAGAGAATGTGGGACAAGGTCCCAAACCCTCCTCAGGTTGACACAGAAACTACTCATGTGGTGCAGCTCCCGGATCTTGTCGCTGAGGGCAACCCACTTCCCAGGTGAGCTGAATCACGGGGCAGGTGCCCTGTCAAGAGGGCCCCTCCTTCCCTCGGAGTGGCGGCTGAACCCACGTATCGTGGACAAGGTCTGGGCACGATACAAGAGGGCCGACGTAGATCTGTTCTCTTGCAGCAACAATACGCACTGTGCCCTGTATCATTCGATAAGGGAGACAGATGCACCACTGAGGACAGATGCCCTGACGTACAGCTGGCCAGCGGGAAGGTTGTATTATGCGTTTCTACCTGTTCCCCTGATTCAAGCAACGCTGGAACGTGTACGCAGGGGGACCCTCTCTCTAATACTGATAGCCCCCAGGTGGCCGCAGAAAGCATGGTTCCCAGAGGTGATTTCACTGCTGGAGGGGACACCATGGCAGCTGTCCCCCGCACAGGGACCTGCTGACCCAGGCCCATGCAGTGTTTTGCACTTGTTATAGTGGGGTAAGTTGTGGAAGAGATTAAAAAAGCACACAAAAATATCATGGCAAAGTGTAGCACCAGTTGCTGGACAAGCAATAACATTTAAAAGGGAGCAATGTTTTATTAGTACAAGACAACCAATTCTTCACATCAGGGTATCGAGTAAAATCACAAACAGTTTGCTAAAGAATGTTGCAAAATGTACAACATACAACACATCTTCTTGCCATAGAGCACCATTTGTCTCGCTTTTCTGCAGCAGTCCATGACCTCTAGAGCCATGGAGCTTTTCCACACGATGGAAAAGAAACGGGCAAGCCTTTAAGCGTCTGAGATTTAATCTAAACTAGCCATTCATGTTTTGTTTTTTGTATAGTACTTTGAATCGTATCTTTCTGTACTTCCCTTCTGTTGTGGGTGGTAGAAAAATGCAGTTCAGTTAAACATGCGTGTGATTCTAGATGGTAGCAGTGATTGAAAATTAATTGTGTAGTACCCTGATGCATGCTCAATAATCCAGGTAGAAAAATCTAAAAAAGCTAAGTCTGGTCCTCTGGACATTCAAAAAACAAAACAAAACAAAGCAAAAATTGTAGAAACGTTTTTGCTTTCGTCCGAAAGACTTCCTCAGTCTGAGGTGCTGTATTCAGTTCAGTCTCATAAATAGCACCGTGTCACAGTGGATGAACCAGTTGGCTGATGACAGCCAAAACTAGCTGCTCACATGATCAATGGTGACCATCAGCCTAATGATGGATCGTTAGCACCCTGATGGTTGTTTGCTATTCACAGAGGGCTGAGTGATACTAGCAATAACAGCATTGTAAGACGGGGACTGTCCCCCTTTTACAATGCTGTTATTGCTAGACACACATGTACTGATTCCTCTTCTTTCAAGTGCATACCTCCACCTCTCAAAGTTCTCTTCTACCTGTTCCCTGTTCTCACCACCGATCACAATGACATCTGCAAACATCATAGTCCATGGGGATTCCTGCCTGATCTCATCTGTTAGTTGGTCCATCACCAGAACAAACAAGAAGGGGCTCAGACCCGACCCTTGATGCAATCCCACCTCCACCTTGAAGCTAACTGTCACTCCTACAGCACATCTCACCACTGTCCTGCTGTCCTCATACATGTCCTGTACCAGTCTAACAAACTTTTATGCCACTCCAGATTCCCTCATGTAATACCACATCTCCTCTTTCAGCACCCTGTCATATGCTTTTTCTAAATCCACAAAGACACAATGTAGTTTTTCTGAGCTTCTCTTTACTTCTCTATTAGCATCCTCAAATCAAAGAATGCACATGTAGTGCTCCTTCTCAGTATGAAACCATACTGTTGCTAAAAGATTATCCCCTCCCATTTATGTAAAGCCCCCAGTATACTCCAGCGTATATCCATACACAGAGGTACGCACGTACCATACGCAGAGGTACAAGCGTACCCCCGTAGGGCATGTACGCGCAAGACTCAATTTTTACGACCTTGTACGCGTTTGCGGTGTCGCACAATAAACTGCCCAGCGCCGGACTGTTTTGTATGTGACACAGATGTATTCAATTCCCCTTCTTCATCCCTGATCTGGCCATTTCTTTTGTTTTGTTTTTTGCCAAAAGGCAAGTGATCTCTTCCTCCTCCATTGACGCCATGACTGAAATGATGAGAAATTAACAAATTTGTCACAAGCGAATTAAACTCAGGTCCAATGTGGCTGCTGGAGGGTCTGGAGATTTCCTGGTGCGCTGGTCTGTTGTGTGGGCTGCAGGACTGTGGACTGTTTTTTATTTTATTTTTTTATAAAATGATTTATTTACAACATGTAAACACAGAACACTGCTGAAGCTGAGGCTGCCAGCGCTTGTTTTTTAATTTTTTTTTAACCTGTTAATCAATTCAGTAGGCAATTCAGCAAATGACCAATCAGCAACCTCAATTTGTCCCGTAGTTAAACGCTCCTTGTCTGTAGAGCGGAGCTGCAGCTTCTCAGGGTGGATGCTCGAGTATGATGTCTGAATCCTCTGCGTACAGTACGCACGGACATACGCGGGAATATACTGGGGGCTTAAGTCTAGCTTTCACAACTCTCTCCCAGATCTTCATTGTGTGATTCATCAACTTATTTCCGCTGTAGTTGCTACAACTTTGTACATCAGAGTCAGAGTCAGAGATAATTTATTGTCATTTGCACCGCATGTAGTACATGTGTTGAAAACGAGATTATGTACACAGGGTCCCAGTTACATCCAACAACAAATGCAAGAGAAAAACAATAATAACATCTAGGATTAACTAAGAGAAACATCAACTAGTAATACACTAAGCCCTAATGTAGTAGAAAAACATCATTATAAACAGCAGCACGAACATGAGTCATTATGAGCAGATGGTCACAGATGAACGCAGCAACAAGAAACAGATCAGTATCAACATGATGTGACATTTTGCAGTGTTTATTCTTATTATTTATTTATTCATGAGTCTGACAGCCTCAGGGTAGAAGCTGTTCCTCAGTCTAGTGGTTCTACATTTGATGCTCCTCAACCTCCGTCCCGAGGGGAGTGGTGCAAAGAGTGAGTGTGCTGGGTGAGTGAGGTCTTTCATGATGCAGGTGGCTCTTTTTCTGCATCTGGAGGTGTAAATGTCTGTGATGGTGGGGAGACTGACTCCCACAGACTTCTGTGCAGCCTTCACCACTCTCTGTAGAGCTTTCCTCTCTGCAACTGTGCAGCCTCCATGCCACACGTTGATGCTGGAGCACAGGACGCTCTCCACTGCACACCTGTAGAACGAGGTGAGGACTGAGCTTCTCAGACCAGCTCGTCTCAGCCGTCTGAGGAAGTAGAGTCTTTGATGTCCTTTCTTGATCAGGCTGGTGGTGTTATTGCTCCAGCTGAGGTTATCATTCAAGTGTACACCCAGGTACTTGTAGCTGGAGACCACCTCCACCGCAGATCCACCTATATACAGTGGGGTGTGGGTGTGTTTGTTCCTTCTGAAGTCCACAATCATCTCCTTCGTCTTCTTCACATTCATGTGAAGGTTGTTCTCTTTGCACCAGCTCTCCAGATGTTCCACCTCCTGTCTGTAGCTGGATTCATCATTATCTGTGATGCATCCCACCACAGCTGTATCATCTGCAAACTTAACAATATGACAGCCTGGATGTGTGGCTGTACAATCATATGTGAGCAGAGTGAACAGAAGAGGGCTCAGCACACATCCTTGAGGAGAGCCAGTGCTGAGGGTGATGGTGGAGGAGGAGAAGTTGTGGATCTTCACGGACTGTGGTCTGTTTGTTAAGAAGTCTAGTACCCAGTTACAGATGGAGGGGCTTAGTCCAAGTGTGGATAGTTTGTCTATCAGAGTTTGGGGGATCATGGTGTTGAAGCAGATGTGAAGTCCACAAAGAGCAGACGCACGTATGAGTCCTTCTGATCCAGGTGGGTGAGAGCAGTGTGGACCACAGAGGAGATGGCGTCCTCTGTTGATCGGTTCTCGCGGTATACATATTGATGAGGGTCCTCGCTGATGTTGACATCACCCTTGTACTTAAAAATGGGCACCAGTACATGTCTCCATCCCTCAGACATTTTCTCACCTTCAAATATGCCATTGAATATATGAGTGAAAAACCTCACTGCCATCTCACCAAGAGATTTCTAAACCTCCACTGGGATGTCATCAGGTCCTACTGCCTTCCCCTTCTTCATTCTTTTCAGAGCTTTCCGTACTTCACCCTCACTAATCTTTCCCACTTCCCGGTCCAGTTTTTACGACCTTTACTCTTCTTTCTCTTTCATCTTCATTCATCAACTCCCCAAAATACTCCTCGCATCTTCTCATCACACTCTTCTCATTTGTTGAAACATTACCATTCCTATACATGTATTTAACAAGCCTAAACTGCTGCACATCCTTTGCAGTCTGGTCTCTGTCTTGCCAATATTTACAAGTCCTTCTCACCATCTGTGCAGAGATGGTTTGGTCACAATATATGCAGCATTGCACCCATTCCATCTACAATTAAAAATAACCTGTTGGTGAGGATAACTGCTTCTCAAAATGGATAATAGAACGAGTGTCTGTGTTTAAGTAGTCCTATTCGAAACATACATCCATCCATTACCTTTACTTGCTTCTTCCTTTCTGGGTTGTGGGGGGTCACTGGTGCCCATATCCAGCTATCACCATGTGAAAGGTGTGGTACACCCTGGATAGGTTGCAAGTTCATCACAGGGCCACATAGAGACAAACAACTATTCACGTACACAATTTAGAGTTACCAGTTAGCTTAACACGCATGTTTCCTGGTCTGTGGGAAGAAACCGGAGTACCCAGTGAAAACCCACGCATGCACAGAGCAAACATACAAACTCCACCTAAAAAGGTCCCTGGCCGGGATTCAATCTGGCTGGGATCTTGCTGAAAGGTGACAGCGCTATCAACTTGCACCTCTATTCCACACAGAAGTCTGAAAAATAAATGTTTTGTAATAACTGCAATCACTTTCTTTCTTTTTTTTTCTCCCCTTTTTGGTGTGGGCAGGAGACCAAAAGTATATGCCACACACACACACCTGATGTACAGAAATGAGGAGTACAGGAAGCTTGATAAATGCCATGGGGTGAAAGAGGGAATAGAGAAGTTGGGGAGAGTCAAGGCATCCGTAGTCTCTAAGGTCATTAGAGGACTTGGTGCTGTGATCCCAATCTGGAAGAATGGCTTCAACAGATCCCAGGAAAAACCTTAGAGAGCGCAGTCCAGAAGAATGTAGTCCTAGGAACAGATTCTACCCACCCTCACACACACACACACGCACGCACGCACGCACGCACGCACACACACACACACACACTTCCATGTCTTTGATCAGACAGCCCATTGGCCAGTTAGTTGGGTAGAGGTGTATCAAGCCTATAAAAAAAGGCATTTACCTGTGCATGGTATTTTTCTGTTACTACTCACCCCCATAATGCATTGTCATATAAGTAACAGTGAACACAACAACTTTGCACTGTTTGTAGAAGTACTCCACGTTATAACGAGACATTCTACATATTTTAAACACATTCAATACCAGAGATTATCAGGCTGTATAAGTCCTGTCAACGTTAAAGCTTTAGCCATAAGTAGCCAAAATTTAATTTGTGTTCAGTTCAGTACGTGAGTCCTGCACATTGATGGGGAATGTTTGAGCTTTTACTGTGTTTTGGACAAACTGATAGTGGTTGTACAGGAGAGGGGTGTTCTTTTCCTCCATGCAGACAGAGAGGTATGGTGACCTGTGTGTGTAGGAGTGTGCACACAGTTGGCTAATGATGGTTGAACAGCTGAGCTTTTTGAACAGTTTATGCTGACCATCTGCAGAGAGGCACCATGGGAAATTAAATGAGCAAATATGGTTAATTAGTCAAAGAAAATATTTATACTTCTCCCTCCTTACATACCCCTTATCATAATTATTTATCAAATAAAATGAAAAATCCATTGGCAGCAATAATTCATGACTGTTACCTCAGAACTT
Organism: Garcialebias charrua; assembly: GCA_038048925.1. Taxonomy (NCBI): domain Eukaryota; kingdom Metazoa; phylum Chordata; class Actinopteri; order Cyprinodontiformes; family Rivulidae; genus Garcialebias; species Garcialebias charrua. The sequence goes on along the minus strand of JBBPBX010019993.1, from coordinate 10,361 downwards.
TTGTTTTAAATATTTAATCAGATATTTCTGATATAAAAAAATAATTAAGGAACAAAAATATGTGGAATTTTTAATTTAATATATTGCAAGATATTACCCATTGCTGCACAACTTCTTTATACAATATGCATAAGCAAAGATCACACTGGACTGCAAACTTGTTGGCATCTTTAACTTACAAGAAATTTGCTTTAAAAAGCAAGATGACGTTTTGTTTTAAATATAAAATAAAATCCTATATCTGGCATCAACTAAAATACCCAGTTCTTTTGTAGCAGGCCTGAATGTAGCTCATGTGCTTTGTAGCCTCACACAAGATGGCTGTTAAATCCACAGGCAAAAATAAAAATAGGCACCTTGGCAGTTGCTGCACACACCCAAAGTGCAGGTAGCAGTTCTAAGCAAATTGATGAGATAAAAGAAAAATGAGTCACCCTTCCAGTTGGAGTTGATCCACACAATAGACAGTGTCGGAAAAATGCTCCACATGGCAACCTGTCCAGCTCCCTCAGATTTCACTCCTAGTGTTGCCAGTTGGGAAATGCTGAAAAATTGTACCAACGGCTGAAAACGTTTGTATTTTGAGGAAAATATCATAAACACCTAGTATGCACTTTAAAGTAGCTCAGAATTATTTCCTTTAATAGTACATTCAGTTTGCACTACTTCTTATATTTGCACTAATTTTTGTATTACATTATTGCCTATAGTCATACTACTGTTTACATTCACTGTTTACATATATTACTACTGTTTTCATTCAATACTACTGTTTACATTTACACTACTTTTTATATCTACACTACTGCTGATATATATATATATATATATATATAATATATATATATATATATATATATATATATATATTTTTTACTAGCCTTATTGCATATGCCACTTTACCTCTATACCAATATCAACTACCTCATACATATACTGTGTACATAAACTTCATATGCTGCTTTGTCACTCTATTACAAATGTCAATGCCAGAACTTTCATTTTATTTTATAGATATACTTTTTACACTTTTATACTACTATGCAAAAAACTCAGGACAGTATTACACTTTTGTTATTTCATTTTATGCTTATGTTTATTAAATGTTTAGTGTTTTAGTGTTGGTGTAACTTTTCATACTTTCATACTACTACTATGCAAAAACTACTATGCAAAAACTCAGGACAGTATTACACTTTTATTATTTCATTTTATGCTTATGTTTATTAAATGTTTTAGTGTTTTAGTGTTTAAATGTTTACTGTTGCACCGAGGGACAGAGAGAAATGCAATTTCAATCCTGTGTATGTCCTGTACATATTGCAGTTTTGACAATAAAGTTGACTTTGACTTTACAATAAAAAAAACTTTTACTTTCTATAATGCACTTTTATCATTAAATAATCTAACAAAACAGTTTAAAAATACAATACCTGCAGAACAGAACCTCCACTGGTGTGGAGTGAAGAACGAGTCACCTGCTTTTCAATAATATCAATACGTGTCAAACTCACTATTTTTAATATATTTATTTTAGTTTTATATGTTTGCATGTGCAGTACCCCTAGCAAACTTTTTTTTAATAGTTTTGTTTGTATTTGTTATAAACTTTAAAAACTAAAATCAATCAGACTGATATGTCTTCTACAGGCTGTTGTTGAATCATGGTGGATCAGGATGCTGCATCATCAATATTTTCACATGAATTTAATTTATTTAGTAACACCAACCACTCTCTTAAACAACTACTGAATGCAATTGATAATTAAGACACTTCCCATAAAACAATCACTTTTACAGTTTCAGTTGGAATCACAAATCTGTGACATTTTTGCATACATTAATTGGAAACAGAAACTCCAACTACCTAAACAGATCATTTGTCCTAAAACTTAAATGCAAAATAGATAAAACAGTGCTGCACGACCCAAAAGGGAAGAAGCGGGTAAAGATAATGGATTAAAAAGTGTAAGTTTATTCCACTGCTCCCTTCATCAGGGGTTGCCACAGTGATCAAACTCACCTAACAGATTTATCTTTTTGGTTTTTTTGCTGGACGCTCTTCCTTTCACAACCTGGGTTCAAACTCATGACCTCAAAGTTATGGACCACGACAATGACCACCGAGCTACTGCAACTGTTAAATAAAGCAGTGCATTGTGCATACATGTTTAAAACTACTAATAAAGCTTCCTTTATTTTTTACAGACATTTTACATCTGATTTTATTTATTTTTTTGAATAGTTGCATTATTTATCTGGGCTTTGGACCAGCAACAGTGGCCCAAAAGAGAGACAATTATTTTAGTGCAGTTATTTATTTTTAGAAATAAAAACATGTGCATTTCCATCCCACCATGGTCCAGTCAGCAGTGTGCTTGTGTGAATCATTCAGGGTCTGCTCTGCCTGCAGCTGCAGGACAGTCAGGGCTTTGGGACATGAGGAGGAGCCCACATAGCACCCACTGCTCTTTGGACAGAACCAGTCTCCTAAAGTCTCAATAATACCAGAAAAAGTTACTAGACTTGTTGCCAGGATACTTTATTTCCTTTTGGCAAACATACTGCTATCACTAAACTACAATGCTAAACGTTGTTTATTGAAGAAAAAAAAAATTTTTTTTT
>JBBPBX010019992.1:32264-43865 GCA_038048925.1 Garcialebias charrua | reverse complement strand
TATTCGCAGCAACCAAACTCATCAGTGTGCACCTTGTCCGCTTTTTCCCTCTCACACCAGCAGCACTCCGCAGCTCCAGCTACTAGATTTTATTTTTGTATTTTTAGGGTTTATTTTGAGCGTGACGCAAAGTTAGAAAGTTAGCTTGTAGTCACAGCTGTCCACTGGCACGGGAATTATAAAACAGAATGTCAGAAGTGTAAGAAAATAAGCATTCCTCCATCTCATGACCATATTTCAACAACAACAATTTAACAGTTTGTTAGTTTCTGGGACCCGCCCTCTCCCCTGTCGACTCCCCTGAGGCAGCCATGGCCAAAGTGGTTCAAAACATCAAAGTTCATGCTCAATAATCCAGGTAAATAATCCAACAAAGTTCAGTCAGGTCCTCTGGACGGTTTCTGTTGTTTGAGACTTTTCATCCAAAGGACTTCATCAGTCATGAAGGACGAAACGTCTCAACACAAACAGAATCCGTCCAGATGACCTGACTTCTAACCAGAGACCTTTTACAGGATGACTTGTGTTTTTGTGACAGTTGACAAAAAGTTAAAGTCCTTATCTCTGTCCTGTTCTTCACCTTTGTGTGATCTGTTCTTATTTGAGCGATGAAGAAGAAAACTTGAATTTGGCATGTCAGACGTTCAGCACGTACAGATTCTCAAATAAGTCTGTACTTCATCCGTCGTGTTTCTAACGCACGTCTCGTTTTATTCAACAATTTCTTTCTTTTTTTTTAAATAAGCTTTTTTTTTAATACAGTACACTGATTTATTGTCATTTTGGTATTCCTAAAGCTGTTTTCGTTTGGTCATCTGATCATGCAACGTTCCACTAAAGGAGGCCCGACGTGTCGTCCGGTTCAGCCGCAGCCGGGACTTTTCCCGTTGGAGCCAAAACACGACGGTAAAATTATTCACCAGCTGAAAACTCACTCAGCAAAATGTTTCTGTTGGCTCAAATTTCAGTCAGAAGATGTGATTTGCAATTAGTAAACGAACATTCTTTTATTTTTAATCTAATCTGGCAGGGTTTCTTATTTCTATTTTTAAACTAAATGTTCGGTTTAATCGATCCATGTGAGTTGGAAAAGGGAATTTGTTTAAAATGTCCTAAAATAACAGTTTTTGTTCAAAAGTATGAATGTTAACGTGCATTAATGCAGCAATGTTGATTACAGCCATTTTATTTTTTTACTAGACTGAAAGGGAGTTTTTTTGTTTTGTTCAAGCTAAAGAAATGATGCCAAATGGAGGATACAAAAGACGGTCTAATGGCAGAAGTCTGATTGTTTCTTTATTTTTAGGTTCAACAAATCACCAACTCATGTCTGAATGCCCCGGCTTCAGTCATTTTTTTTAAATAATAATGATCTATTGTATTAAATATTTTGGTCCTGTCTGTTCAAAATAAACATTTTGCCCCTGTTTACCATTTTGAGATTAAGAGGGTTTTCTTTACAATAAGGTTCATTATCAGAAGGTGGTCCAGAGACTTGGAAGATTATTGGAAAGCACCCATTTAATCCAGAGGGATTTTTTTCCCCTTGAAGAAACGAGTCAAATTAAGTTCTGCAGCAATTCAGACTTATTTAAAAGGCGTAGTTTAGCACAAATTGTTTATTCGTTGATTGAAAATGTTTGAACTTTCTGTTTCATCAAAGTGACTGCCCGTTGTTTAAATGTATTTCTAAAACAATCCAACTTTTGGTTTTATAGCAGAGGATAGTTTAAAAGATCCATAAAGTGATGTTTTTTTTATTTTTTATACAAGTTAAAAAATGTATACATTTGATAAATAGCCAAAAGAGATAAAGAAAGTACAGCATGGTGGCTCAGTTGGTAGAGTTGATGCCTCTCGGTGAGAAGGTCGCTGGATTGAATCCAGGCCAGGAGGCCTTTCTGGGTGGAGTTTGCATGCTCTCTCCGTGCATGTGTGGGTTTTCTCCAGGTACAGTACTCTGGTTTCCTCCCACAGACCAAAAACACGCATGTTAGGTTGACTGGTAATTGTCTCTGGGTGTGAGTGAGAGTGAATGGTTGTTTGTCAGCTCTGATATAACATATGGTAATTAGTGTCTGCAATATATGCGTACAATAAGTATGTCTATGTGATTTTGAAGCATATCACACACACTTGTTCACGTGCACTGTGAGAGGACATCAAACCAGAGAAAGAAAAAGTCTGCCAGCAAGGGTTTGTTTCACAGGCCACATTCTGCCTGCTGTAGTGAGCACAAGTAATCTCTAGGAAAAACATCCCAGTCCTGGGACGAACCTTCAAGCTTCATCTAAGGTGATGTTTTAAAAACAATTTTTTTTCAACGTTAAGCCCAAACAAATGATGCAAACACAACTCAAATATTAAACGTTTAAGCAATATTCTATAAATAAATAGATGGGATTCTCTTGAGCCATCTCAAAAATATCTGCAAAATGAAGAATCAGACTTAAGTACTTTATTTTATTTTATATTGTACAGTTTGGTTCTGTTTTGACTGATGTATAGAAAGAGTGATTAAAGTGTGGCATGTATAGGCATTCCTAATTTTGATACTTATCAAAGAGTGAAATATATGACATTTTTTCCAGTAAGGTTTTCACCCTAATTTCTCACAAACATGACATGATGCTGATAACTGACACCTTTTCTCCTTTACACCTCCGAAGTCCTGCTTCGCACTCAGTCATGGTTTGTGGGGCCACCGTCACATCCTCGCCGACACGAACGCACACATCGGATCCGGTGGTTGAACAGTTTGCAGACTCTTTACAGCGGCACTCGTTGTTTTGGACTAGAAGAAAAAAAATATGAAAAAATATGTGTATCACATGAAAATATAGATGATTTATAGCCTTCGGCATGCCTACCATCACAGTCCTCCCACATGTGACAGCTGCTGCAGCCAGCTGTGGTGCGTTGTGGCCATGTGCAGCTGTTGTACTCTGCTATTGCAAGGTTTGTCCCTTTGCACTCTAATGCATGCATTTTGCACACAGTCAGAGGGACAAATCTTCTGCTTACTGGTACTGTGGCACACAACTCCAGTGAGGAACTAATAATAAAAGAAAGAAAAACAAGAAAATCAGCAACATGCAGTTAATATATCATTAAAATATATCTACTAAATCAACCACAAGATTAGCAGAGCAAATTGTTGACGAGCAGTAAATATACCTGCACTCCAAAGGCATTTTACAAACACAGTTTCCTCTGAAAGGCTTCTCCCATGGTTGACATTGTACTGTGGGAGCAGTTGGTTTCTGTTGTTTAGCAGCTGTGGGTTAAAGACAAACTAATCACATATGCTGCTTGCTGATATAGAACAAGGCCAGACAAGAATGAATTAAAAAGCAGCTCTTATATTGTACAATCATGTCTTGTTTCACGTTGATCCAACACCATCTGTGAATATCTGTGTAAAGCAGGAAGGAAATAATACCTTGGATGCATCGAACTTCTGCTGGATCTGGAGAAAAATGCAAACTGGAATCACAACTAGAGGATGCTTCCCCTTGTAACTCTTTACCCACTGGACACGACAAGGAAATGGTCTCCCCAAGGTGATAAGCCTCTTGTAAGGGGAATACTATGACATCCGCAGTGAGTAAAGGAAGCTTGCAAACAGAAACTAGAAAAACAAATGCACAGAGTATTTTTTTAGGAAAATTTTCATTAACTGTGATAATGCTGATTGTTTTGGAGGTAAATATACCTATACCTGCACACAGACCAGGACTTGCAGACCAGATACGATCGGGGGTGCATTCTAAGATGTTACCAAGCAGCTCAAAACCAGGGGTGCAGGTGTACTCAACTTTATCACCCACAAAGTAATTGTCCTTTGGATTCTGTGAAGGATGTGTAGATTTAAAACAAAATGAAACTCTGCATTGGTGGCTTCAAAACTGGGTGTAATGAAGGACTTTTTTTTTAAATTCAACATTCTGTTTAATTTAAGCTCAAATGTGTAGTAACTAAATGTCCTTTGTGTCACAATGCACAGTTTGGCTTTTTTATTTCTTTGTCTTTACCAGGATGTAGCCGTTGACTAGACTTGGTGGAGTGTCACATTTCTGACGTTCTGGGAGAGAGACATCAAAGCACTGAGGCTCCATGGTTCTGTAGAAAAGGAGTCCAAAATTACGATATAAGCAGGTAATTAAGATAAAACTTCTCATTTTGATCTATATATTTCCAAACAATAACAACACAATAAATATTGAATACAACTTCAGCTTGCTCTGACTTCAGGTATTGCAGCTCCTCGGCGTCATCGCAGCCAGACGTCTTGGTTGCGTCTCCAATGCAGTGCTGTCCGCCATTCTGAGGGGAGGGGTTAGAGCAGGATCGACTTCGTGACCTTCGACCCCCAGAGCATGAAGACCAGGCAGACCAACAAGACCATCTGCCGTTGATCACTCCTTAATTGTTTGGAATATAAAGTTAGAGGAAAACATGATGTAAAAAACTGTAAAATTAGATGTATTAAAGGTGAGGCTTGCCCTGTTGGCCTTCCACGTCCGCTCCCAGCTCACAGGCCAGGCCTGACGTGCCCTTCTTGCAGATGCATTCGCATTTGTCTCCAACCCTGACAGCCAAACCGTTGTTTCTGCAGGGTTGGCAGTGGCAGGCATCATTCTCTTCCAGGTATTGTTCTATGGCCCTACGGAGATAGAGCTTTTTCACCCCCGCGCACTGAACCTCCTTCACCAGTTCTGATAGCAGTCGAAGCTGGAGGTCCAAGAGTTAAGAGTCAAATCGTGGCAAAAATGCAACACTTTGAAATTAACATAAAATATCAAAACATTTTAAGGTTAAGGAGCAGAACTGTTCCTCACCTTCTGTTTTATGACCTTTGGGAACGACTGAACGGAATCAGCCCAGTTTGAGTACATTTCCCAGTTCTTTTTGACATCATGGGGCTTCATTCCATTCAGTGCTGAAATGTGTGTAACGCCTCCTCCTTCCGCGTTCACTTGCTCCAATTTGGTTTCATGGCTAAATACTATTTCACAATTATTCATTTAAATGGTAATATGAGAGAAGGGTTGCAAAATGTTGAACCAGTTTTGAAATTTTCGTCCAAACTGTACCTTTTGCCGTTGTATATCCACCTTTATCATTCACACAACGCTCAGTTGTAATGGGGAAAAAAAGGAACCAGCGTTTAGTCCTTTCACATTCGTGGTGCATCATGGTTTCACTTTCTTAAAATCAAAAGAACAAAGGAAAAACATTTCCAGAAGTTAAAGGCAAGATTGAGCGAGAGCGTTATGGATCTCATTAATAGGTTAAAGGAAACACATTTCCCTAAAGCACTATTAAAATGCCAGAGACACGCTTGATGCAAAATACCACATAAAGTAAGTAAATAAATAAATTGGGGCCTTTTTAAATTATCTTTTGCATTTTGAGGATGAATAGTCAAAAATCTTCTCATGCCTTGGACCTTGATAAACTCTTTGATTCCTTATTGATCCCGCAAGTTGTAATTTCCTATTCCAAAGATGAACTGTGATTTGTAAATCCTTACCCAGGTAGCTTTCTGTTTCTCGATCAATTGCAGCAATGGCTTTTAAGGACCCCCCCAGGCTTCCCTCAGATATGTAATGTGTTCCAAACTTCTCCAAAATATTCCTGTAGGCCGAGTAGTCGTAGACCGATGGGAGTTTGGCCAGTTCCTTCCAAAACTCCTCCGCTATTGGGAGGTACTTCGGAGAGTTACTCTGGAACTGAGCGACCTCAATCTCGTTCTTTAACACCAGAAGAGAGTGAGCCTAAAGGGAAGAACAATGCCTTTTATTTAGAAAGTGTCTTTGTGAAACTAATTTAAAAAAGGCACACAGTGAAAATACAATTATACCTGAGTCATGTCGTGTTTCTTGTGGAAGTCATAATTGCGATATCCTGTTGTCGTTCCAGTGACTGTTTCTCTGTTGACAATCTCCTTCGCGTAGTGCCATTCACTGGTGAACATCTCATCACTAAAGTCATTCTGGACTTTAACCTGAGAATGCAACAAGTCAGGAATATTTTGGGGATATTTCATAATCATAATTCATACTGTTTGAAACAAATAAATAAATACCATATTTTTCACCATATAGGTCGCACCTCTTTGCATAAATTTGCACGTCCTGCAACGTATATACCGAAGCAACTAATATGCATTTTGTCCCCATAATGTTAACCAAATTTTTGGCTGAAATCTGATGATTTCATTCATTCTGACATGAAAAATATTGAACACTACAATTTGCAGCCACTAGAGGGCAAGTCAAGTGTCTCATTACCGTAATAGGTAAAAGTGACTGTTAATGAGACATGGCTTGCCATACCAAGTCAGTTTCATCTAGCTCTGGAACTCCTTGTGCAAACATCAAATTAGCTGCAGTTTGCTGCGCCGCCTAGGCAAAATGCAGCTGATTTGACCATTAAAGTGCATTTATTAAGGAAAAGTTCAACTGAGACACACATTTGCTATAATTTCGAGCAAACAAACAATTGTTTTTGAGTGTTAATCTTGTTAAATTCTTGTTAAAGTCCTCCTGTGCACGCTCCCACGGCTGCCATTTTGGCAGCCAATCAATTTTTGGCATGTTTCCAGGTGGTCAGCAGTGACATAATAGATGTGACTCATATGGCAAAGTGACTTATTTATGATTTTTACACTTTATTAGACATTTTTGGACTGATGCCACTTGTAAGGCGGTTCGACTTTTACGGCGGAAAATATGGTACTGCGCTATGTTCTTATGCTGAAGCTTTACAGAAGATGTTCAGGGATTTGCTGTGCTCCAGTTTTTGTTTTGTGTGTCTGATCTGCATGAATGCAAAGGGTTTTGGATTTTACAAATCTAAGATTAAATTTCATAATCAGTTAACTCTTTGCCTCAAACACTAATGTTCCAGGAACACCTGAAATTTAATGATTGCAATTTCTTTTTTAGTTAATAACATCAGTGTGAAACACTGCTGAATATTATTTGCTTAACGGCATGTACGCAACATCTCAATCAAATAATACAACGTACAAAGTTATGATATGCGTGCAGCTGTCTTTTGACCAATCAGCTGAGCAGTCTCAGTATTTCACGTAAGAGAACGCAATGGCTGCTGCAGAAATGCACACAATAAAGAAATGCATCAGCTGTTCTGAGTTCTGTCTTGGTAAAGGTAACTAAAACAATTTGAACGTTATTTTTTATTCAGATCTATCAAGGTATTACTGGGTGTTGTTTGTGATCAAATGTCTGAAATACAATTGTGTATGAGTTTATTGGTTCAAACATCTAAAGAACATCTGATGGATGGATCCATAACACCACACACTGGGAGCCACACATTGACATCAGTCTCTGAAGATCATAAGCAGTCCTCTATTGTGCACAGTTAGTGAGTTAGTGACCAATGTGGTAAATTAGAAGCAATAAAACAGAAATCATTGAGCTTAGATAGTGGTATCTTAAAAATATTTAAAATTCCAGTTCTAGTTAAAGTCATATATGAACAGTATTATCTCTACATCTGACTTTTACACACTCAAGAAAGCTCAGAAATGAATTGTGTTGTCGCTTTCAGCTGTACAAACCAAAAAGGTGTATTGAAGGGTACTGAGAGGCAGCCGATAGAGCTTGTAGACGCCACTGGAGGTGGGTCGACACTGACCCCCAAAGCTCTTTGTGTTGATGACACTGCCTCTCGTCTTTCCGGTCACCACATCAAACCTAACAGAAGTAAAAGTATACATGTACATTAAACAGCCATGTTAAACCTCCTGCAATAGGAGGGTAAAAACAAACTGATTACCCAAGTCCAAGTAGCTCAGTGTTAGGTGGAGTCTTGGGTGGAAGTCCACATATAATGTATTGTTTAGCGTCACAGACTCGTTCGTCGAGTCCGTCTTCTTCACAGTCCTGATCTCCGTTGCACAGCAGATGCTTGCTGACACACTTCCCTGCAGGTCAAAAGACAAACCGAAAATGCAAAGATTGTGTTTTTCATTTTTATTTATTTACTTTGCGGGAATAGGCAAATGATTAAAGTTTGATTTGTGACCTGATTGACAACGAAACCTGTCTCCACATCCGTCTTTCAAGGGGCAACCTTGGCTGGTTTCACAGGACCTGTTCTCCGTCCGCCCGCCATCGCAGGGGTTCCCACCAAACTGAGCGTAGACAGCCATGGCCCGGCTTCTCGTCTGCAACAAATCACAATTAAATGTATATATATATATATATATATATATATACATATATATATAGGTCTAAAATTTTACAGATGAGAAAAGGCCGTGTTTTACCTGTTGTTTTTCACACGGATCACATTCTGACCAACTGCCAAACGACCCCCACTGGCAATGAACCCTCTGAACACATTCCCTTTGAAATTACATGTTTTTTATCAAGTATTTCGTAAAATACAGATTCAATAAATATAATTTATAAGACAATATCCCCTGAGATAGTAAAAGAGATTTACCCTCTGGTTGTGAACAAGATGTACAGCCAAACTGTTGCACAGAGTTGGATAAGAGTCTGAGAAAACAGGAAAGCGAAGAGAAGACAAGAGATAAACATAGAAAACACGAAAAGTAAAAGTTTATACAAAGCATTTGGGATTTCTTTTCTGTAAAGAACAAAATGTACTTGCCTTCATGGTGGCTGAAGTGAGACAAACAGAACAGACGTGTGCAGGGTTTTGTCTTTGTGGGCTGTGGCTGTGCTGGGAAAAAAAACCCTGGGGAATTTATTAAAACATAAAAAAATGATTTCTTGTGAAATGAGTGTGTGTGTGTGTGTGGGGGGGGAACAGTAAGGTGAAGGGTCTCCCAAACACAAACACATGCAGAGTGATGGTGTAGGAGAGAAAGGAAACTATTTTAAAAGCTGCTCTGGCCAAAATGTTTGTCCAAAGAGTCATTCTGAAACTGAACACATTTTCTGTCAGAGAATGTTTCAGTGAAGGCAGATGAAAAATGTGTTCATTTAAGAGTTGCACAAAGAACAACAAAACAACAAAAACGTAACAGTTTTTACTTGGTGACCCCTCAACGCTGTTGAAGATGTTTGAAAGGCGCTCTTTTTCTGCTCAACAATTGTAACAGAAGGCCATAAAAGTTGTGTGTTTTAGAGTTTTCAACTTAAATGAAACAAAAAAAAGAGAGAAGTACCAGAGCTAAACGTAGGTGCGACCTATCTAGGGATTCTTCTAATCTATCCACAATATTCTTGGGGGTGTCACTGTAGAAGCGATAATGTGCCGTACTTCCGTTTGACCCCGGAAGTAGAATTTTTGCATTGGCTCCTCGTTGTTTGCTTGCTAATCTGCGCGCATCGTAGAAGTTCTGTTAAAGTTCTGTTTTCTGTTATTTTGAGCTAATATTGTCACGAAGATGTCTTGAGGAGCTCGGGTACCTGTTGCGCTGTTCGTGGCTGTAAGAATAATCAGACGAAGCTGAATTTGTGGCTGCAACTAGTGTGTGTTGAACATGCTCCGAAAACAAAAACCTGCATCCTTCTTTGTGGCTGGGCTACGAGAAACCACCTGAAAAAAGTCACTGTATCCTCCAGAGGATCGAGAACACCAGGTATGATTTAAGAGACAGCTTTTAGTGTTATGATTTTATGTAGTCAGTAATTAAATTATACTAATATTTTCGTTCATAACTGGCAAATAAACACACGCACCTATATATGTATGCTGTGTGTGCGTTTATTTATACATATCTATCTATATATATATATATATATATATAATATAGGTGTGTGTTTATATATATATATATATATATATATATATAATATAGGTGTGTGTGTGTGTGTTCATAAATGAACCCTAATGTTTGTATAATGTACTTTTACTTTCAGATGGGCTTGATGAGAGTGTGGAGCTGCTCAACACCACCAGTCACATGCAGCATGACTGTTGGAATGTGGATTGACATAATGTCAGAACAAACCAACGACCTTATTCTATGGTTGCCCCGTGAAACAATTAAAGCAACATGTTTTGCAGAAAGCTAAAAACTTGGACTCCAGAAGTGAATCATACATGCAAATAACACTGTGAAATATTTATTGGCTGTTTCTCCCTCTGGAATAATCATGTTTATTTCAGATGCTTATGGTGGTAAATGCAGTGACAGGTATATAACACAGAACTCTGGGTTTCTGGACTATCTGCGTGCTGGAGATCAGGTGATGGGTGATCGTGGTTTCACAGTGAGGGACCTGCTGCAAGAGCTATGGTGTCAATTTAATCATTCCAGCATTCACACGCAAAGGATGCCAGCTTATTTCAAGTGAGAAGTGAGAAGACATTAAATGTAAACATTTTTCTCAAACATGTACAGTACTGGTGTACTTACTGTAAACGTAACACAACTCTTAACATGTTTTTTAAAGGATGCAATGTTAACTATATTACATTAGAAAAGTATTTGCTAAAATGATTCATTTGTTATGTACAATAGTTGACTGTTAACCTTCTTACAAGGTTAGTTTTTTGTGTGCACTATATCAGTTAATTTTGGATTAAACTACTGTTTCTATCTAAATGTCACTTTTGTCATTATCAAGTTTTTAAAGATCGTTTCCTGTCTATTTCATTATTTGTTTTCATTTACTGTATTTTATTAAAAGTTCTCAAGGTGCTTCATTTGTGAATCAGTAAAGTCTTTGTCAAAAGAAATGTCAAGCTCCAGGTGCTCAGTTGGTGTCCAGATAAACATCTTGCAGCTCAAAAGTCCAAAGCAACATCATTGTTAGCTGGACCTGGTGATGTGGAGTTTTAATGCTTAGACTGTGCTTTATGTTTGTTTAAATAAAGTGTCCCACCTCTCTTAACATAACAGGACCAACCTTGTTAATGTGAAGATACTAATAAGCTTCAGAGCTTTTCAGATTGCTCATCGCTTCGCCATCTGAAGCAACTGTCAAAGTAGCTAAGTATGCTAGTAGCTAAATATGCTAATGTACGTTATTTTCGGCCACTTCTTCAAGTCGTCCTCCCACCCCTCAACAGCTGTAGGTAGCGGTAAAACAATATCTCTACATTTGAGTTGTGATAGTTTGTGTTCCCACATATTTTATGACCTAAAACCTCTGACGAAAACCGGTTAGCGCGTTGCTAGCGTGTAACAAAAGTGCCGGTTCTGACTTTCGGCGGAAGTCGTTCACATAATTCGCGCAAAGCATCATGGGGCGTAGGAATATTGTGGATTGGTGATAATTGGGCAATGCGACCTATACACAGGTGCGACCTATACACCAGAAAATACTGTAGTTAAAGACTGATTCTTTGCAACACTGACATTTAAACCTGAATCTGTCACTGAACTTTTCTGCTGCGCACATCAACGTGTCAAAAACACAACGTCAATGGTGAGGGTAAAGCTGCTTTGCTACAAACAAGTTGTATATTTCAGCACAATCTTTTTTTAATTAATTGGCTAAATGGTTTAGGCTGTGAAGACTGACAAAATGATAACCGCAGGCAGAAAATGTGTACATGAAGAAAAGCGTTTTATCTATCTATCTATCTATCTATCTATCTATCTATCTATCTATCTATCTATCTATCTATCTATCTATCTAT
>JBBPBX010019992.1:0-30559 GCA_038048925.1 Garcialebias charrua | reverse complement strand
AATGTATTTAGAACTCGTTTTAACAAACACCTGAATGATAACCTCAGCTGGGGCAACAACACCACCAGCCTGATCAAGAAAGCTCATCAGAGACTCTACTTCCTCAGGCGGCTGAGACGAGCTGGTCTGAGAAGCTCAGTCCTCACCTCCTTCTACAGGTGTGCAGTGGAGAGCATCCTGTGCTCCAGCATCAACGTGTGGCATGGAGGCTGCACAGCTGCAGAAAGAAAAGCTTTGCAGAGAGTGGTGAAGGCTGCACAGAAGTCTGTTGGAGTCAGCCTCCCCACCATCACAGAAATCTACACCTCCAAATGCAGGAAGAGGGCCACCTGCATCATGAAGGACCCCGTTCACCCAGCACACACGCTTTTTGCCTCGCTCCCCTCTACAGTATTCAATCATACTCATCTGCTCACACAGACTCATGTTCATGCTGCTGTTTGGTGTATTGTTTTTATGCCACTAGTGCTTAGTACATTTTTTTAGTTCATACCTTAGATATATTTTTTCTTTTGTATTTTAATACTTTTGTTTTAATGTAACTGGGAACATGTTCACACAATTTTGTTCCACCACATGTGCCACATGTGCATTTAACGTTGAAGAACTTTTTTATGGTTTCCAGTATTGCAGTGCATTGATGTGAAATGACCTGGCCTGTGCTGAACAGTACATATTCAGACTGAGCTGTGATTAAGTTGAGCAGGCACTTGGGGGCAACAGAGATTTGAGATCCTCCGTACAGTGCTGAACTGACAGAACACTTTAGGTAAGAGATGGAAACTCTTCAGGATATTGAAACTAAATATGAACTGTCTTGATATTTACATAAAAACCACAGAAAATGTGTTTAGTGATGTAAAATTCAAACATGTATTTTCTGGAAAATGCCTTTAGCAACCCACCCTTGTAATTTTATATATATTTACTAAATTTGTCCACATTACTCTTCCTTCTCTGCAGTTATTTTTGTTTGCACTTGAGGTACTGTGCATATCCATCACACTCTGGACGCTCAATATGCTATTCTGATTGTTGCATTAAAGTTTTTTTTTTTATGTCACAGGAGAGGCAAAGTTGTCTCAGTTATCATTGATTTCCACAGTTTATTATTTCTACAAATAACCGTGAACCAAGTATGTTACCTTTTTCTACATACAGTATTCAGAATGCCATAAAACATATATCCTAATTTGAAAAGTTGTTGCTCAACAACAGCGACATAAAATTACAAATGTCAAACAGTAGATCTGGGAAATTGGAAATTCATTTTTTGTTTCTTAAATAATAGCAAAGGCTTAGAGAATATATTGTTGGAAAACACACATGTAAGCAACACTGAGTTCAATCCCCGCTCTTAACAGAACAAACAGATCGAAGGCCCAAATGCCCATCGCTCGCTGCCTTTCATGTCACAGTTCAAACTAAATTCATGTGCTGAGAAAGGGCGGAGGTGGCACGGTGGTTCAGATGGTAGAGCTGCTGCCTCTCAGCGAGAAGGGTGTCCGGTCAAATACCTGCCGGGGACATTTCTGGGCAGAGGTTGCATGTTCTGTCTGTGCATGCTTTTCTCAGTGTACTCCAGTTTCCTCCCACAGACCAAAAACATGAGAGTTAGGATGATTGGTGACTAAATTGTCTCTAGGTGTGAGTGAGAGAGTGAATGGTTGGTTGTCTCGTTTGTCTCTATGAGTCCCTGTGATGGAGTGGCTAATGATGATGGATATATGGATGGATGGATGGATGGATGGATGGATGGATGGATGATGGATGGAAGGATGGATGGATGGATGGATGGAGAAACATCATTGTAGTTGTTTTGGTGAAACCATATAAATGACATAATGCACGGCCTCACGCAGTATTGTAAGATGTTGCACGACTCAGAAAATGTGTTGAGGACGACTCTGAGCTATTGTCACACCACAGTTAACTCAAAAATTGTAAACTAACAAAATTAAAGCCATTTTTTTAAATGTTGGATAATGTTGATTAGCTACAGCGAGCATCTTGATTTGGGTTCACCACGAATGTTAATTTGGCGTAGATGCACATGCAGTGACTTCCTGAGCTTCTTAAACTCTGTCCTGTGATTCACGAGATATTTTACTAGTATATACACAAACAAACACTACCGTATCATACAAACATGGGCCAAATATTACTGTCTCTCACTTTTGACATCTGGCTGAAAGAAAATCGCATTTAAGGCCTTTTTTTTTTGTCAACGTACCAATTTTCAGTAAAATAAACTGCACTTGTTATTCTAATGAGCAGATAAAGAAAATACATGATAGTTGTGGAAATTTTTATTTTGTATTGGGACAGTCTCAATTCCTGTCAAATACCAACAACCGCAGAAAAGAGATGTTTAAAAATCATCTAAACAGAGGAAACCATTCATGTAAGCATGCTGTCACCTCCAGTCATGATGCAAGTTTCTGACAATCAAAACTGAAGTCGTGCATCACATTTTCCGCACCGACTGCGATAACGAATGCAAAAACGAGTTTTCTTGTTTCTGAAAAATTTCACCCACTGCTAAATGACTCAGCATCTGCACAACAGCAAGTCAATTCCCAGCTCCTCGGGCTAGAAGAGCACGTCCAACGGTTCAGACAGGAGGCCACCAGAGCGAGCCCTCCATTAGTTCCACCTCTGTGGCCTGGTGATGTTCAGAGGATCATCTTTGACCACCATCTGCCTGGAAGTGTGGCCTGACAGCGTCCAGCTCAGACAGAAGACTTTCAGCTGCTGCTCGTGCACCCCGTTGTCTTCGTAAATTGATTTGTTCATCAGCAAGGAGAATTTGTCTCATTCACACACACTTTAAATTCAGTGTGTACAACGTTAATATTGCAATGATGTTCAAGTTTATACCAATTTAGTTACTTTGATGTGATAATTTGTACAATTTTAACACTAATAAGTTGTTAGTAGTTGTTTTTTTAGACAAATATCTATTCTGCGTTTAAGGGAGTATGCCATTCAGTCCAGCAAAGTTAAGTCAGGTCATCTGGATGTTTATTTATTTATTTTTTGTTGAGACATTTCGCCCTTCGTCCAAAGGACTTCATCAGTCCGAGGAGTCACGACAAACTCAGTCTGACAAGCAGCACACTCACATAGTGGAACAACCAGTTTGCTGGTGATAAGATGGTTGTTGTGGGTGCTCGGACTGAAGAAGTCCTTTGGATGAAGGACGAAATGTCTCAACAAAAATAAAACCATCCAGATGACCTGACTGAACTTTTTTGGATTTTTTTTATTTTTACCTGGATTATTGAGCATGAGCTTTGATCAATCTTCTTCTCACTTCTTAACTTCATCAGATTAGTTCAGATCATCCCAGCAAGTCTTCTTCAACAATCTGCTAACTCGTTTTAACTATTAGAGTCAACTGTGTCTGTCTGTTAGCAAAATATCCAACGAACTACTGGACAGATTTTAATGAAATGCTCAGAAGGCAATCATTACATTTATTTTTACTGCTCATTATATGATGACATGCCTTCCTTCAAGGAGTGTTAGGGCTTTAGTTTTCTTTTTATTTAAAGTACATCAGTGAACTTTACTTTAATTGCCAAATATGTATTCACACATTTAAATTAAATAAGTTGAATTGTGTTTAAGTACAAAGTAACTCACACATTTTCCCTGGCCTGTAGAAGCAGATTGTCCTGAGTCTGGTTCTGCTGGAGATTTCTTCCTCATGAGCGAATTTTTCCTTTCCACTGTCACCTTCATGCTTGCTCAAGCTGAGAGTCTGCGATAAAGTTAAACTCAAAGCAGTCCCTCAGTTAATAATGTTATTAATTTACTTTTTATCCATATGAACGTTTCTGTCCTGTGCCCTGAGATGACTTCTGTTGTGACTTGGTGCTGTACAGGTAGTCCTTGACTTACGGCAACTCGGACTTACGAACGAATCATATTAATAAAAATATGAAATATAAAAAAAAAATGTATGTGTTTAAATGTTCTTTATTTCATGTGTACAGCACTTTGTTGCAGCTGTGGTTGTTTTAAATGGTTTTATAAATAAAGTATAATTATAATTTTTAAGCCTATTTGCGCAGTTTCCGGCGGTTTCCGGAAATGCCGCCTCCGCCATTTTGCGGTTACCTTCGGTTAGCTCCAGCCTCTACAGCCTGCTTTGGAGGACTGTGTGTCCGATAAGAGGTTGCCTTATACAGATAAATGAGCCGTAAAACGCGCGGTGAACTCTGTGGACGTCTCAGGCCCGGAGCAGCAGCCGCCGATCGCTCCGCTGCATCCCACCACGCCGGCCGACACCACCAGCTCATGGGATGGGCTAACGCGCAGCTAATGGCGGAGCTAAGATGCTAACGCGGACCCCCACCGGTGACACAGAGCCGACGAGTGGCGGAGAGGCCATCTGCGACCGGGAGCTCGCCTCGATGTCTGCTTAGAAGCCTAAGGTGTCGGGGGACAGAAGCTAACATGCTAAAACGCGGAGAAACAGTGCTGACAGCCTTTTTGGATGGGCTAACGCTAACGGGTGCAGCTTGTTTTGGATGGACGGACACCGCCGAGAAACGGCTTTCAATAAGTTATTAACTATTTTTCTGGCTCCAAATGTATGGAGTTAACATGCTAACAGTCCTTCCTGTAAACAGTTTGGACCGCGTGGAGCAGCACGAAGCTGCGGAGCTCGGACGTGCAAGAGCTAACATGCTAAAGACGGAGACAGGCTTGACCAGCTCAAAGTAAGAAATTATATTTTTATTAAGGTTTTTATTAAGGTTAAAATGTAATGTCTGTGTTTTTTGCTAATTATGTACTACACTGTGTTAGGATAGGCGAAGTGCTCGGTAACTGTACAGTACCGTACATGTACGTGTATAAGTAGCGGCTCGGGTGGTCCCCGACTTACATCAAAATCGGGTTACGAACGGCCCGTAGGTCCGGAACTCGTTCGTAAGTCGGTGACTACCTGTATAAATAAACTGAATTGAATTGTGAAGCGAGTAAATAATGGATGGATGGATGAATTATGCAGCAGTAAAATTCAAATGCTGTATATGCGGTGTCTGTAATAAAAGTGCTGCATGTGCTGCATTCACAAGCTTGCAGTTAATATAACAAACATTTTTGATGGTCAGAATTGAAATGCAGATTGAGAAACGAGTAATGTGTCTTTGCATGGTGTCAAAATAAGGGACCAATCATCAAACAGTAACAGAGGAAAGAAAAAAGTATCTTTAATTCTGCAGGCGAAGCTTAGACTGTGACATTTTCAGTGGTTAAAAGGAGCATGATCAGGGGCTTCTTCTGATCTGTGGGTCTTTTGGTGATAAAAGTAATAAGCAAATGCTCTGTCTCCTTTTCTTTGACCGTATGTTTCATATTGCCTGCTTTCCCTTTGACATTTCTCATTTTGATCTGTTATTTTGTATACATCCTCATTCATTATGTTAACTTATTACAGTACGTTTTAAAGGCCTTCATGGCAAAAGCAAAACTTTAACACGTTGTTGGCAATTCAGTTGTCATCTTGTACACATGTGCCTTCAGAGTAGAACAGAAGTGCTGGTAAAATCACTCCTCCTCCTCCTGCACACTCTCCAAACTTTCATAAAAGTCCACATCACATCACTGCCCCTCTTTAAACTGTCTGAATGCCATCATCCATCTCTTCCTCCTACACCTTTACCTCCTCTTCACTGCTGTGTGCATGACAGACACTAATGTGCACACACCATTCTCTGGATTAGTGATTTTTTTTTATACTTTTCTTATTAGCTCAGCTTTATAAAAGACCTGCAGTGACTTGAGGAAATAAGTACAAAAAAACCCCAATGTTTTTAAGAACCTTCCTATTTTGTGATCAGTTAAAGTGCAGCTGTTTTCCTCACCTCCTGTGAAATGTGCCAACAAAGAATGTGATACTCATCCTGCTTTAGTGTGAGATTATCTCCTTTAACACATCTCAGCTGAGTGGCTTCGAGGGAAGAACCCTGCTAATTGCTCATAGCAGTGATTTTCCTTTTAAAGGTAGAATTCAAATATTTTTAAGTGGGGATCTGTGAAAATACAAACAATTATTAATCATACCAGTTGCACATAGATTTGAACAACCTCAGTTTGGAAAACAAAAGTATAATTTTAATCAAATTTATGGCTAGTTCAAGCAGGACGTATAGTGGACCATCTTAAAATAACTCCAACATCAAAGGTTTTATAGCGGTTCATGCAAATGCTATTTTATGGATATTGCATTGCTCTACTATTCAAGCAAAACCTTATTATTCATGCAAGAAGGTCACCCAGGTGCTGCTGCCCTTGCTCTTTTTTATGCAGGGACACTGCACTACATTCTAGGCTAGCTCTGAAAATCTGTATAAAATCTAAAGATATGCCTTTTTTTTAAAACCTTCTTGTCAGTTGCTTCGAATGTTATCAGCCTATTAAATGACCGTCATCAGTTCATCATCCTCATAGGTTGCCTTCAGACTGTACCTCCTAGTAGGTTTAAAGGTACGTTCTTATCGCTGATAATATGCAGCTTCACCTGCATCTAAAAGTGGAAGTTTTTTTTTTGTTAACTTTATTTAAAACCTTTATTTACAATTTACTTACTACTTTTGAGCGGAATATCAAGGATTTACTTCAACTGAATTCCAGATTTAACAGTCATGAGGCTTTAATTTAGTATGAGGATTTGTTGTTTCCTGTTTGTTTGATATGAGCAACATTTTGATCAATTCATATACAGTACAGCAATATATAAAGTACTACAGTTCTGTTCAGTTATAACCCTAACCCTGATAATTCCGTGATAACCTACTGAGCCTGCTACAGACTGAAGGAAACCTATGGGTTATAATAACAACTAATAACATCCATTTAATGGCTGATAACATTCAAAGTGGGTGTTCTTGTACAAGTCACAGTCAAGAAACTAATCACCAATCACCACTCAACATCTGTTCATATAATAATACTTCAACTCAAAGGCAAAGAAGCTTTATTGGACAGACCTTTTTCCACTAAAAACAGTCACTTTAATTTGAGCAAAATGATTCGGGGTTTTACAACAGCAAAAGACTCTTCACATCAGAAAACAAGGGCAATGACAACAGCTTGGACCAGGTAGGACACAACACAATTTGCAACCTTCATATTTAAGTGGTTTAGTGGGGTGTGGTAGTGCAACACTTAAAATATAAACGTACGTTTTTTGTTTTTTTTTAAGGGAAGGAACATCTTAATTTCCCATTAACGTGCTGTTCAGGGCAGTATGCAAAAATGACAATGGGTCTTATTGATGTACAGCAATCAGGATTTATAAAAAACCTTTTCTCATGCACAAAAGTGAAGAGCACACGTGTTTGAAAAACGAGAGCAGTTCGGCAGCTCAAGTTATATAAATGTGAATGACTTCTAGTTAGAACTGAATTTACATCTTGTTGGCAGTGACATTTGCTATTCCAGAATGTAGAAATGCTCCACAATAAATTCAATAAAATAAAATAAACATGGCATGGGCCATACAGATGTGGAAGCGTTGAAGCTTATAATACAAATATGACTTTCAGGCTTAATCTCAGTAACTCAGGGAGACTATTAGAAACGACAGTTACGGTACTCACAAAACACACATTTACCAACTCTGTGAGCTGGCTTATTTTTAAATATATATACATATATATTTTTTTTAAATTTATTTTGGCTTCACAGTACTAAACTTGACAACAACGTCCTGGCAGAATACAATCTCTACAGAAAATGCCAAATTAATTCAAAGAGTGGGAATATTTTAACAGATACAAAATTCTGCTTCCTGAATACAAAGCAAAATCTTTTCTCCCATTTTTCCAAGAGCTATTTTACTACACTTTATGGTCACAAAATATATACAAAAAAATGTATAAAATAAAAGCGCCAAAATAAAAAACGAGTGTAGAATTGTGCTGTGCCAGCAGTTCCACAAGATAAATTCAGGGATATGGAAACATGTAATCTCCATGAAAGAGCTACAGTAAGATCATATCTGTACATTTATTATTGACATTTACACTCCCTGACCCATTATCCTTTTAACAGATGAAGAAAATTAAGAAGTTTTGTCACCTGTTATTATAAAAGACACAACGCCACCACAATGCACCTCATGACTCAGAATTGCTGCATCAAGCCCAAACACTGAGAGGGCAAGCTACCAGCAAAGGAGAGAGACTGTGAAATGGTTACAGTCATGTGCCCAAATATAATATATTTTCACACTTTGCTGTCACGACTCAGAAACCAGCACATAGTACAATGAATGCTTCGTAATAACCATTAGAAACGGCTGGCTGCATGTAGTGCATTTCCTATAGTGAGAGCTGATGCTTTTCTTGTGTTTTTCATTGCACCGTAAATGTGACAATTATTGTGAAGAGAGCACACAAATAGAATATATGTAACAACATGATTGGTGCTTTTCCAACAGCTAGCCAAGCTGCACTCTTGCTCTCGCTCGCGCTCTCTCTCTCTCTTCCTTTTGTGGTTTTGAATCGGTGAATCAATGCTTCAAATCAATCAGTCCACACTTTGCCTGATAAATGCAATCCGACTTCAGTTGAGGCCATTACTGAGTAAAAAGCCAATAGGAGATAAAAACTGAGGGCGTAACAAACACATTGCGACAACACATTTTAAACACACGCTGCATTCAAGCTGATGGAGGCGTTTAAACACCTGCAGGGATCGGACCGGGGATGCATTTAGTTTAAAAAGGACATAAAAATAAGACTATTTGGACAGATTTTCTAAACCAGACACAGAAAAGCAAGCTACATACAAGACCCAATAATTTCAATTACACATACAGTATTTATTTAAACACCCTTGAACAGACTGTTACTATCACTATAATATTAAGACTTGAGTAAAGGTACAATTAGTAGAGCGTTATTAAGCCCTATTCTGTTTGAACAGTGCAGTTGATTAGTGGGGAAAAGCAGGTATTTTTTACAGCAGGAAATGAGAACAGGAAAAGTTTTTATACCCCCCAAAACAGGACAAACCTCATTCTCAAGAGTGCTCCAACCTAACTTCGTCCTATCTCTTCTCAAGCCCTCTCAGTCCTCTATAGCCCTAAAGAAAGTGAAAGGAAGTGTGCAGCTTCCTTTCTGAAATAAATGCCAAAGAGGAAAAGGGTGAGAGCCCAGACCCGACCACTCCGCCTACTGTGGCGTCTCCTGCGCTCTCTGACGCCCCGCTGTGGGCTCTCAGGTCGCATCGTCGTCGTCTTCATCCAGGTGGTGATAGTTAAGACTGATGACAGCGCTGATGAATTCGCCCAGTTCGACAAAATCTGCAGTGATGATGTTGATGCCGCTCTCCCCGGGTCGTTGTGATCTGATCCACTGCATCATGCCGGGTAATGCCCTGCGATGACGCAAGGAATCACAAACACAAAACGTCAGATTTGTGGGAAAAGTACAAAGGTGGACATTTTTCTTTACAACATTTTTGAGAAGGCTGGGTTAAAAATGTAAATTAAAAACAAAATACAATGATTAGAAACATCTCAGACACTAATATTTTGCGCACATTAGAACAAAGTAAATAAATCAAATGTTTAAACTACGAATACTGTTTTTAAATAGGATAATTTTGAATTTTAGGCAGCACCATGAATCAAACAAGATGAAACAAGGACAACAAAAGGTTGTAAAAATGAGTGGTATGAATTTAAAAAAAGAGCTGGAAGAGCAACAACTTAGGTTAATTAACATCAAAGTTCATGCTCATTAATCCAGGTATAATCCAACAATGTTCGGTCAGTCATCTGGACGGTTTCTTTTGTTGCTGAGACATTTCATCCTTCATCCGAAGGACTCCTTCAGTCTGAGGAGCTCTCCAAAACAAACTGAATCCCATAAACAGCACACTCCCAGAGTGGAAAAAAACAGTTTGCTGGTGATAAATGGCCTCCAGGGCCCACCCTCTGCCCCGAATAATATAATAGCCTAATTAACAACAAGCCAGTAAGAGGATGATGATTAAAAAAGAGCATTATAGAGAGGCTGAAACTTTCAGTGTTAAAGATGGGCATGGGTTCGCCACTCTGTGAAAATGTGTTTACATATACCATATTTTTCTGACTATAAGGCGCAATATCAATGAACGGGTCTGTTTTCATACATAAGACGAATTAAGCAAAACAAAACAGTCAGCTATGTCGAACTTTATTCAATTCATTCACAATAACCCCATAAAATCAGTTCGAGATCAGTAAGCACAACCAGAATTAATACATAAGGTGCACCTGATTACTGTATAAGGCTCAATGTCGATTTTTGAGAAAATTACAGGACTTCAAGTCCGCCTCATAGTCAGAAAAATACAATAGTAAAACAAATCCAGAATTATGTTCCTCAACAGAAAATTGTGAAGACTTTGAATATCCTATCACCTACAATTCATAAAATAACAAAAACAAAAAAATATTCCAAGAATCTGGAGAACCCTCTGTGTGCAAAGAAGAAGGCCGAACGTCAACATCGGCCCCCAGGCCCTCGGGTGGCTCTGCATTAAAAACAAGTCTGATTCTGTTACAGACCTGAATGGGCTCAAGAACTTTCACAAATTATTATCTGTTAATACACTTTGCCACATCTATAAATGCAGGTTAAAGACGTAAAGAAAGCACATGTGAACACCATCCAAGAAAGCCGTCGTCTTCTCGGAGTCCAAGCTCATTTGAAATAGTCTGATGCAAAGTGGAAAACTGTTGTGTGGGCAGACAAATTAACACTTGAAGAGGTTTGTGGAAAAAGTACTTCCATATATTCCATACTAAAGAAGAGAGGGACCATCCAGTCTAAGTACACAGTTTAAAAGCCTGCCTCTCTGATGGTATGGGGGTGCATTACTGACCATGACATGGGCACTTTACACATCAATGCGGACATGTATGTACAGGTCATAATCTGCTCCAGATGACATATTTTTCAGGGAATGCCTTGCATATTTCAGCAAGACAATGCAGCCTACTGCATCCAATACAACAGCATGTCTTTGTAAATTAAGAGTGCAGGTGTTGAACTGGCCTGCCTGAAGCCTTTAACCCTCTCAGCAACTGAAAACATATCATGAAATGAAAAATCAGACAAAGCAGATCCAGGACTGATTAACCGCTGGTATCCCACATCGGACAAGAACGAGACAACCTCAAAACACCCCAGCAGCCGATCTCCTTATTCTGAGTTAACTGATTTTATTTTTAATGGTACGGTTTCTTCGTAAACGTTGGATATTTTACTTGATCCCATTGTGAGTAAAAATTGATTTTTATTTTTATTTTTAGAATGTTCCAGTTTGATCAGAATTGGGGTTGAAAGAGGACAGAAGACAGGATGATTCATGGTTGACTGGTTGAACACAGAGAAGGGCACGCTGTGATAAAACATCTCTGTGACGCAGCATGTGATGTCTGGCTGTGTCCTTCTTACAGCTGCTGTGTGGCTGCGAGAAGGGCACACCAAACACTCACTGGACACGTTCATGTGAGGGGAGCAGCAGGGAAGAAAGAGCATCACCCCTGCAGATGCCTGGTTTCACATGAGCGAAATTCTTACCGTTTTCTCCCCTTCATGCTTGCCCGGTCCCACAGCTGGCAGTTTGTGTGACTAAATGAAGGCTGGGAACTTTTAAGAATGCTTGCATCAAAGTAGCTGAACACTTGATAAGAATGGCTGATAGTGGAATTATCAAATGAATAATTCATGCCAGGAAAATTGATGGTTTTGCCGCTGAGGCTTTTAATGAACTGGTGAGTGAAACAGATAAAGCTGAGGGTAAATCTGGAATTTAAAAACAATCTTGCAACACAGAGGACACGTGAATGAGGACACCTTCTAAACGAGGTCAGTGCCAATGCCTAGAGGCACCAGCATGCATCTTGAAAAAGGTATTAAATGCCACAGCAGCGGGAGTGTTTTTATGTGAGCAGCTACACATGCACACACTCATTATTTTTGGGGGTGACTGTGCAAAAATGTCACTGTGGAGGCCTTGTTCAACAGAGGTGTTGCAAAAATGTTGGTCTTAAAGTGCCCATATGTAGATACTACCGTATTTTTCGGAGTATAGGTCACACCGGAGTATAGGTCGCATTGTCCAATTATTACCAATAGATTGGAAAAATCCCTAGATAGGTCGCACCTACGTTTAGCTCTGCTGCAAATGTCTGCCACAGGAGCGCACAGCAAGGCTTTTAAGAAGATTAACACTTAAAAACAATTATTTGTTTGATAAAAATTATAGCAAATATATGTCTGAGCTGAACTTTTCCTTAATAAATGAACGTAATTGTGAAATGAGCTGGATTTAAAAATTTGTTTCGCCGAAAGTGATAAAAAGCCATATATAGGTCGCACCTGAGTATAGGTCGCAGGCCATGAAAAAAATGATAAAAAGGTGCGACCTATACTCCGAAAAATACGGTAATCCTAGAATATTTGCATTTTGAGTGGTAAACGGCATATGAGCATAAGAAAAAGTGTATTTTTTGTTTCTATCAGGAGTATGCACCTTTCTGTGATCGTCTCCCTCAGTCCGCTGGTCACACCCTTCATGACCGTGCTCGCCTTTGGCGTCAGAACCACCTGGGAGACGAAGAATGTCCCCTTCCTCCTGCAAGAACAGGTCAAAATATTACTCTTTTTTTTGTTGCTTTTGTCATTGTGTGATTTAAAACTGATGTGAAACCCCTTTTTGTAGTTTTCCAGCATACAAAAGAAAAACTTACATAAACTGATTAAATCAAAATGCACATGAAAATTAAGAACACTTGAATTCATGCCTAGTTTTGTTTTTTTTTTTTACAAAAAGTTTTTATTAATAGTTTTGCCTATTATCACGTCAAAAGGGGAAGAGGGCTGATAAAAGTTTTAGCCAGTGTCTGTAACCAAAACATTTTATGAATTAGAATACAAGTAAGTCTATTTTTTACAGATACTGTACTGACTTAAATGTGGGTGTAGTTTAAGCTAAGAGGCATTCAAAACATATACTCCAAGTTCAATCTTTACCTAAATCTTTAGCTTTAACTACTGCAGTCAACATTTTGTCAGCAAAATAGCTCATGAACCACTGAACAGGATTTAGGGAGAGTCTTAGAAACTAATCTTTGGATGTACATCTACAAATGATTAACTTTTTCAGTCTATTTGAAAATGGCCACCACAGCTAATTAACATTAGCCATCCCAAAAAATACCTAAAGCTCAGTCAGTTTTACAAATGTTATCCTTAAATTTGATGTGGTAGTAGCTGACAGTCATCCACAACACATTTTAAGAGTGATGTCTTGCGATAGCGCAAATATTTGCACAGAACTTTATTTTCAAGATTAGGCCAAAATGGCTATAGATCTATTTTTCTGCATAAGATGATCTTAAATGATCTGCATTCCTTAAAAAAAAGGCTGGGCTTAAAAAAAAATGTTTTCATACAATAAATTGCATTTACTTCATCTGAGATTTAACAAGTTCCCAATCTCAAACTTGCAGCAGTAAGCTTATAAACTACAAAGAATAAGGGGTGGCCATTATTTTAAAGTAAACAACACTTTAAACTCCAATTATGGCCTCCAGAAATAAGGGAACAAATATAAATCTTGGCAATTTTACAAACAAGAAATAAATTATTTATGATACTACGACAGGAGCATATATAAAATGTCTTCCAACAAACCTGCGATCAGTTACAGATGCCTGCAGGAACTGAAGCAGCTTCTCTGGGTCGGTGGTGTTGGCCCACGGAGCCGGCATCATCTGACCTGGCCAGAGGAAGGGCACCTCCAGCGCCATGGGGTGGTGGTAGAAAACCAGCACCTGGTACTCCTTCTCCCACAGATACTTCAAAGTGACCTGAGTGAGGCCAGAGAGCGACAAGTATGTGGTGAGAAATAAAATGTGCTGCTGTGTGAAAGAAAAACTGCTCAACCAGGCAAAAATCCAGCAGAGGGATTATTCTGAGACGATGGTTAGCGAAATTAAGCGCCGAGCTGAAACGTATTCACACGTTTTGGTTTTTGTGTTTATACGCTTCTGTTTAATTGTGTGCAGGAGATAAGACTTAACGTTTCACTCCACCTTCTGCGCTTAACTCCTTTAACAAGTTTTCTTGAAAACGTCTTACACACAAACAAGAAATGTTTGACGTCCAAAAAGAAACGGCTAAAATAAAGTTTAATAAGAAAACAGTACCAATGATGTACTGTACATCTAAAGACATGAGGACAAAGGTTGTGCAATGTTTGAGTGTCTTATAATGAAAACATACATGTTCCATCAGAATGACAGTTTGACATTAATCTAAATAAATCATGCATTTTTGTGCTTAATGCTGTAAAACATGGGTACGGTATTTAATGTTTTAAAACTGTGCGATCATGTAACTTCCCATGTCTTTTCATTTATCTCTGTTAAGAATTTTTCTTACGAACCACTGGACCGATTTGAACGAGATTCTCCTAAAATGATCCATTAATGTACATCTACAACTGATTGGCTTCTGGAGTTAACCTAATTCAATACGGACACCACAGCTAATCAATTTCAAATGACACAAATATGTGTATACAGTAGTCCCTCGCTACTTGGCCATTTGATTTTTGCGGTTTTTCAAAGTAAGATTTGTACACTAGAAAAAAATTATGTGACACATGATTGTCAACTTTAATATTACTCACATGATTGGGACAGTATGGGAAACTAAAACATTAAAGACCGTGTAAAATGAAATTAGATTTGTGTTTTTAGTTTATCACATGGCATAAATATGTGTTATTAATCACCCATATAAATCTGACTGATTAAAAACATTGTTTTCCTTATAAAATTAAGTGTCAAAAATCATGAAAATACATTATTTTCTCTTAGTCTGGAACTGTGGGGGCGTGTCAGCAGTGGGCGTGGTTTCAGCGCAGCACTGCAGCTCAGAGAGCAAGTAGGAGGACTCTCTCGCTCAGAGCTGAACTGTGTGGAGGAGGAAGACAGGTTCATCAGTAAACCTGCTCTGTTTGCTCCTTTTTCCAAGAGTTACGCTGTTTTTAGTGCACAAACAACTCTGGTTTTATTTTTAAAGTTGAGGACGCAACTATAATTCATAACTCCGCTGTTATGTGTTTAGAAGATGAGCGGACTCGCGCGGCTGCACCGGTCCGACCCGACACATCGCATGCGGGGGCTGTGTTGGTGATTAAGATAAAGAGGGCTGTGTTGGTGATTAAGATAAAGAGTAATCACGTTGATAACTAAGTATGCAATGGACCTGTCGCATTTTCTTAGCAAAAAAGGAGCTTGTGAACTTGTAGGGCACAGGCTTAGCAATAAAAAAAAAGAAAGAAAGAAAAGAAACAGGAAAGGCGGCGGCGGTGTCCGGAGGCTGAGGAGGGAGACGGTCAGTAGCAGGTGCCCTGACCATTAAAACATCCTGGGAAGATGCAGGAACGAGGCATAATTGATTAGCTAGCTAACAATGAACAAAATATCTATGCTATTGCTATCTGATGCTATCTGCGAGTCGCGAGTGAACGGCTCCACCCATGCGAAGAACAATTTATATGACTGGAGCAGCAGGGGGTGGGGGCTATACTAATGAGGACCGCGTGACGAAACGCGGTCCCGTTTAAAACACGCCTAAAAAATCCTGAAACACACATGTCTTTATACACAGTTTCATGTATAACTTCAAAATGAATTGAGCTACAATTTTGAGACTTTTTACTCATTTACAACATTACAATTATCACATTTATAATGTTTATTTAAGAAAATGTTGAAATTCACTTTACACGGTCTTTAACAAACCAAAAAAAATACTTTGGACAGGGGCTGCCATTTTGTAGTTTTCTCTCAATAAGCCACTGTATCACCACTCAAAAGGACTACATTTCCCAGAAGCCAACCAGAATTCCCAACAGTGCTTCCAGCCGCTGCTTTCTGCTGAAATGAAGGGAAAGTTTTGATCCGATCCAACAATTCATAGTGACTTCGGCGCTCAATGGATGCAGCGAGCCGTATGGAACCGACCGGGAATTGGACCAGAACTGGACTTCCAGCCTCATCGGTCAATCTGAGTGCTGCTTGCTGGCCCATGAGGCCTCTCACACGGAGAGGAATTGCTTGGAGGTACAGTGTTTTCTCTCAAGCTCACCAGGACTTTTTCCATCTGGATTTGGACTCAAATCTAGACCATTTTGTGGTTTTGTACTGGCTAGCCGAAAGTCCGGCTCTCTCTAAAAGTGACTTGGTGCTCAACGGTGCTTAAAATGTGGAAAATAACCACCACAATAAATAAGGAACTACAATAAATAAGGAACTACTGTAAGTCAATCAGTTTTACAGATATCTGGTTATAATTTGGTGTGGTAGCTGAACATTGTCTCCAATGAATAAATTGAACGCTCAGTTCACACTAGATCAGGGGTCTGCAATCTGCGGCTCTAGAGCCACATGCGGCTCGGCTCGTTGGTTCCTCCACAGCGGCTCTTTCAAGCTTTGACCAAAACTAACATAAAACTGAATTGTATTTGTTGATATACAAACAACAGAAAAGGATTACTGGTAGTTTAAGCCATTTTCCTGTCATTTATTTTGCAAATATTTGAATACTGGAACAAGTACAAGGAGTAAAGCGTAACCCACTTTATGCTTTGTTTCTATACTTAATTAATTTTTCCACAATTAAAATATTACCTAGGTCTGCATAGTTCATAGCTTTTATTCCATCCATCCATCCATCCATCCATCCATCCATCCATCTTCTTCCGCTTATCCGGGGTCGGGTCGCGGGGGTAGCAGCCTAAGTAGGGAGGCCCAGACTTCCCTCTCCCCAGCCACTTGGAGCAGCTCCTCCGGGGGAATCCCAAGGCGTTCCCAGGCCAGCCGAGAAACATAGTCCCTCCAGCGTGTCCTGGGTCTTCCTCTGGGTCTCCTCCCGGTGGGACATGCCCGGAACACCTCACCAGGGAGGCGTCCAGGAGGCATCCTAACCAGATGCCCGAGCCACCTCAACTGGCTCCTCTCGATGTGGAGAAGCAGCGGCTCTACTCCGAGTCCCTCCCGGATGACTGAGCTTCTCACCCTATCTCTAAGGGAGAGTCCAGCCACCCTGCGGAGAAAACTCATTTCAGCCGCTTGTATCCGAGATCTTGTTCTTTCGGTCATAACCCAAAGCTCATGACCATAGATGAGGGTGGGAACGTAGATCGATCGGTAAATTGAGAGCTTTGCCTTTTGACTCAGCTCTCTCTTCACCACGACAGACCGGTACAGCGCCCGCTTCACTGCGGACGCTGCACCTATCCGCCTATCGATCTCACGCTCCAGTTTTCCCTCATTCGTGAACAAGATCCCGAGATACTTAAACTCCTCCACTTGGGGCAGGACCTCCTCCCCGACCCGGAGAGGGCATGCTACCCTTTTCCGGCTCAAGACCATGGCCTCGGATTTGGAGGAACTGATCCTCATCCCGGCCGCATCACACTCGGCTGCAAACCGCTCCAGTGAAAGTTGTAAATCACGAACTGATGAAGCCAGTAGGACCACATCATCTGCAAAAAACAGAGAAGCGATTCTAAGGCCACCAAAACGGATCCTCTCAACACCTTGGCTGCGCCTAGAAATTCTGTCCATAAAAGTTATGAACAGAATCGGTGACAAAGGGCAACCTTGGCGGAGTCCAACTCTCACCGGAAACGAGCCTGACTTACTGCCGGCAATGCGGCAGCTTTTATTCATAAAAAAAAAAAAAAACTCTCTTTAAAATAATCCGTTTTTTTTCTCCATTTGTCTTAAATTGTAAAAATATAAATTATTAATTGTTTTATATTTATAATGTCACCCCTAGTGGCCACAAAAGCTCCTTCCAACAAACCTAAAGTGGCCCATGGGCCACCAGTTGATAACCACAGTTGTAGCATGTTGTTGCAGCTCTGAACACTTTTAATTTAGTGAAAGAAGGCGTAAAATGGCTCTTTTGAGTGTAAAGGTTGCAGACCCCTGCACTAGATGTTCAACAATGTTCAGTCAGGTCATCTGGACGGTTTCCTTTCTGCCTTTATCCAGAAGACTTCTTCAGTCTGAGGAGTCACAAACAAACTGGAGTCCTGTAAATACCACACTTCCATAGTGGAGAACAAAAACGGTTTGCTGGTGATAAGATGGTTTCTGGGGCCTGCCCTCTCCCCCGACAAAACGTCACAGCAAAAAAGAAACCGCCCAAATGACTTAACTGTTGGATTATTACCTGGATTACTGAGCATGAACTTTTGCGTTTTTGAACCATTTTAGCAGGACTGCCTCAAATGAGTTGAAGGGGGAGATGGCGGGCCCCAGAAACCATCTTATCACCAGCAAACTGTTTATTTCCACGATGGAGTGTGGTATTTATAGGACTTCAGTTTGTTTGTGACTCCTCAGACTGAAGAAGTCCTTCGGAGGAAGGACAAAACGTCTGAGCAAAAAATAAACCGTCCAAATGACCTGACTGAACATCGTTGGATTATAACCTGGATTATTGAGCAAGAGCTTTTGGCACACTAGAGTTTGTTTTTTAGGAAGTTCTCGCGCATGCATGTACAGCAGTTTATGCTTTTACATTAAGACATAAAACTGCTTTACGACTGTAAGTTTCTTGGTTACTTGTATTACTATTAAATATGTATGGTGACATCACATTTGTCACTGAAGCAAATTATAATAAGTGTGTATTTTATTTTTGTTTGTTTTTTGAGACAGGCTGGTGTTTATAGTCAGATTTTTGCATGAAAAAAGGGGAAAATGATGTCTTAGATGTTTTTAACTTCAGTTTTTAATATGGAAATCAAGATGAACATCATTTTTGAAGCTCACTGGAATGAGGGAGTGAGTGAGATAAGAAGACTGTTAAAAGGTTTGATCTGAATTATGTCAGACCTGGCAACCCACAAGTTCCTGTCTGTGTGCACGTTCTGAGACAGAGAGACGAGTCAGAGAGTTACTAGTGCAAAAGTCTTCCACATGAGGAGGCCAGAGGGGAAGGAAATGGGATTTAGTAAAAATTGGGGGCGAAAAGGGATTCCAGTAATTTGCTTTAAACACCGCTTCACGTCCTTCCATCTCCTAAAATCACTATTATTTTCACAAATCTTCATGTCTATATTTGCGTTTCTCCTTCTGTTTATGGAAAAACTCAGGAAAAACTGTGATCTTTGATGGATGACATGTGAGGCGTTACAGAGCTGATGAGTTTTTGACTGATTGTTCCCTTTACAGCTTTCAAATGCGTAGAAGGGAGGGGTGGTAGTGGTGGGCAAAAGAAGTACGGTAGATAGGAAGCTCATTTACTGAAACACAACTGCAGCAAAGCTGACGCAAAAAACTGTTTTCAACTGTATCTGTTTACAGTGAAAAAACTGATCTACGAAAAGAGATGTTCATCATACTGTGTCTAAAAAGATCAAAACACAATACGTCTTCTTTGTAGAGATGGGAAAAATATTCAAAGCTTCTTGAACATGTACACATACTAGATTTTGTTTGAGCAAAGTTGTTAAGATTCTAAAAAGTTCCTGAAACAAACGAATTATTGAGCAATCCTTGAAGGAACGTTTATCACGTGCCACCTTTCATGCCAGAGTTTGAAACTAAAATCATCTTATGTTGAAAAAGAGCCTATTTCATCTAACCATGTACAGGTAGTCCTCGACTTACGACGTTTCGTGGTTACGTCACTTATCTCATTAAAAAAAAACACCAAAAACAACATTTTGACATTTTTATTTTGAAAAGCCGAGTTCCGAGTTCCTTCCGGTTTTGTCGGCAGAAATGTAAACACTCTGGACCGCAAACACGTGACATGTCCGCGCCTCAGGGATGGGCGCCGACAGAATCTAACGACGGGGGGGCCACGGCAGAAGCCCACAGGCAACCACAAGCTTCACACGTTCACAAAGGCAATTGTGATCAAACTGCTATGTGTGTAAACAAATCAGGGCTGAATCAGATTCCTCTTCCTGTTATTCGAAGGGAACTGGGCTCTCTATCACCCAACAATTTAAAGTCTGCCAAGCACAAAGAATCATCTCCACGTTCTCACATTGCAGCTGTCCCCTTATCATTAATGGGCACTCTGGACCGCGCGAAGTACAGGCAGCCTAAGATCTTGGAGGAGCAACGAGCTAACATGCTAACAGACCTTACTGTAAACACTCTGGACCGCACGAACCAGTGGAAAGTACAGGCAGCCTTAGATCTTGGAGGAGCAACGAGTTAACATGCTAACAGACGGAGGAAGGCTTCACCAGCTCCCAGTAGGAAAATAACTATTTTTTTCCTTCATTATGGCTCCAAATGTATGTGTGTTTTGATAATGATGTAGGGTACTGTGTTAGGATAGGCTAAGTGCTTGGTAAAATACAGTATTGTACGTACATAAGGTGCAGTTTGTACGTATGTTCAGACTTACACCGAAATTCGGGTCACGACGCCGCGTAGGAACGGAACTCCGTCGTAAGTTGAGGACTACCTGTATCTGTAAAACTAAATGAATCAACATGTTTGTGCCTCGACTGTGTGGCGGGGATGATGCTCAACTACAAAAAATAAAATAAAATGTTAGCTCAATATCTGTGAAAATGGTTGAGTTACAGTCATTTTTAAATTTTATTTTATTTTGTTTTCCAAGGCTGAGGCAGTCATTTTAAATTGGGGTGTCTTCAGAAGTCAATATGTTGTAAGTGTCCAACCACTGATTACTTCTGAGTTTCATTAAACTGTGTCAAGTGGCACAGTAAGTTTTTAAGATTGAAAATCAGATCTCATAGTTAGTGCTCAAAGTATTTTGGAAATCACTCTTAGCTTCTTCCACACCAAATTATTAACATTGTTATAACCACGCAGCACTGTTTTCTATGTTCTCCTCGTGTTTGTGTGGGTTTTCCCTGGTACTCAGGTTTCCTCCCACAGTACAGAAACATGCACGCTAGGCTGCCCTCGGGCCCAGGCCGACCCTGAAATAGAGATCTGTGATCTCAATGGGATTTCCCTGGTTAAATAAAGGTTAATATTAATAAAATAATGTTTGTGTATAATAATATTGCTTAGCTGTAGAGACCATTTTGAGTGCCAACTGCAAACTTGTAAATTTCATTAAAATCAATCCTATAGTTCATGTTTTGTTTTGTTAATGCTACAAACAATCAAACACACACACCTTCAGTGTTGAGCGATAATAATTGGGGCTGCTTACACAAGGCACTTTCAGATTATATCGTGGACTGTAATACACTTGTAATTTTACGTCAGGTAAAAGGTTAATTGTATTCATACCTCCTGAGCAAATCCAACTGGACAGAGTTTCTCTCCGAACACCTCTCTCAACATGGCCACCAGTTTTTCGTGGTGCAGGTTCTGCACGCCATAGAAGTGATTGAAATCCAGGAAAACGAGCTCTTTGGCATGAGCTGACAGGAAACCACTGATCTGCTCGAGACCTTCTCGTACCTGGACACAAACACACGATTGCCACCTGGATTAATGATGACTTCGCTGGCATAACGGCATCAAATCTAGATGCACAAACAACTGTGACTTTGTACTTGAGCTCTCTGAAGTATGTTGCTAAATCAAGCTCTCAAGCTGCTCTTGAACAAACAGGTAAATTGGCTGCCACATACTGTATATATATTTTTTATAACTTCACTAAGCAACCACAAGCATCACTAAACAGTCATTGCTTCAAAAAGCATGAAAAAGTGGCTGCTCTCTGCTGACCGTGGCACTGAAGAGTCCGTGGGCGAAGAACAGCTCGTTGTCTGGGTCACGGGGCTTGGTGGAGATGCGCAGGTCAAAGAAGCGGATCCCAGCCTCCAGTTGGCTGGTGAAGTTCATCGTCTGCGTAGCCAACCACTTTCTCATTAGCTTCTTGGCTACTGTGCCGAAAACGGAAACAAAATTCTGCAACGTCTCTGTCTGCTCGGGGCCTACCGGAGACGTCTCGTCGATGTAGAAACTGAAGGAATCATGGGAACCTGAAGGGGAACAGGAAATGTTGAGTCTGCATGCAGGTACTGACAGCGGCACATTTTATTTCTGATGAAAGAGGTGTCAGTGCAGGAGCACAACACAGCACAATGGAAACAAATATTTGAACAACAGCATCAGTAAAAGAGCACCATCCAAAACGTGAACTCTGACCCCTTGAACTAAAGCAACACTTTGTTGACCAGTGGCGATTTTAGCCTCTTTTAGGGGAGTACTGAAGCACCCCTAAAACATTTTAAGAAACCATCATTAGGATTTTGTAAGGAAGCTTAGTTCCCAAACCTTAGATTCACTGAAATATTTAATAAATTTGAAATGAAAATGGAATAAATAATGACACTCTTAAACGGGACATTAAAATATATGCTCGTTTTTTGCATGATTCAATCCTCAACATCACCTGTTAATCAATACAAAAGGCTATGCTGGTCAGCAACTGACCAATAAATAAATGTCCTGAAGGTAAACGCCCCTTACCTGAATGAGTTCCAACCCCTTTCCTCCAACAATATTGCTGGGTTTTGCATTATAAACACTATGCAATTAGAATCAAATTAATAGTTAAATTAAAGGTTAATGCTTAAAGTTAGTTCCCTTATCAGTCAGTCCACTCAGTGCAACATATGACTATGGAAATTGCGCCGCCACGCGGTTCACCTGAAGCAATACTTTCACACCTTGAAAAGGCAGGTGGGTGTCAGCGTCATCAAAGAGGCCCCGCCCTCTTTATATAAAAGAGGCTGACGCCCAGCCTTCTATCTCTTTTATGCCCTTCACCTCGCTTACACCTGAACTTTGTGGGACTCTCTGTGACTACATCGCTCGACTGGAGGTGAGCTCACTCCCTACCCTGAGCGTACAGAGAAATTTCCTACGTACTGCTGGGTTAGCGAAAGCTAGCCCAGTGCCTTTTATTTAACCTCAAGGTTTTTTCTTCTCTCTTCGCAGCTTCGCTCGACGGCGCTAACTGCGTCACTAGCTACCTAGCTAACGGAGTTAGCAGGCTAGCCAATGAGAGCGACTCGCTGAGAGGACGTCTCCGGACCACGTTAGCTACAGCTAACGAGCTCAACTCTTCTCAGCCATGGCTCCAGAGAAGGGAAAGAGAAAATCCCAAAATTCTAAGAAGACCAGCAGGCCAGCGAGCCCCAGCTCCCGAGCCTGCTCCAGCTCCTGAGCCTGCCCCAGCGGCTGTGGCTACTCNCGGCTACTCCCTTTCGGCAACGGACACCCACGAGGCCTGTCCCTGCCTGGGGATGTTGCACGCTAAGACAGCGCTGGAATCCCCTGAGTCCTGCCCTCACTGCAGCCAGATGCTTGAGGCTGTGAGGAAGCG
Organism: Garcialebias charrua; assembly: GCA_038048925.1. Taxonomy (NCBI): domain Eukaryota; kingdom Metazoa; phylum Chordata; class Actinopteri; order Cyprinodontiformes; family Rivulidae; genus Garcialebias; species Garcialebias charrua. Next base: position 7,175 of record JBBPBX010019992.1, on the reverse strand, counting down.
TCGCATGGACATCGTGGTCAAGGCCATGGGTGGCACCGCGGCGGCGTGGGACCCAGACCTCACAGAGGCGCTCAATTCCACACCGGAGCTCGAGGCCGTCGAACTGAAGGACAGCGGCCACGCTGACTGGGGAGGACAGTATGGACATGGCGGCTCCCGTCGGGGACTCCACCGTCGAATTTGATACGAGAAGCCTGTTCTGCGCAGACGAGCTCTCGCTAACAGCCTCGGGTGAAATATCAGAAGACGAAGCTGAAAACGAGGACGAGGACTTCTCCCAGAGCCCGACGACAGCTCACCCAGAAACTGAAGTCTCCATCCCCGCTCTGTTCGACCTGTGTCGCAGAGCGGCGGACACGCTGCGGATCAGCTGGCCAGAACCCCCAACTCGACAACAGGTAATGAGGTTGGCGGGGAATTACTTCTTCGTAAAGCAGCAGTCGGCCACGAGGCACAGGATACCGATTTTTCCGGATTTCCTGACGGAGCTGACTCGCACCTGGGCTGAACCCAGGGCTCCCATGCTTCTGCCTCTCTCTCAGTTCCTGACGTCGCCGGCATGGAGGCAGCAGGAATAGCCACCGTCCCAAAGATGGAGGACACGCTGGCAGCCCACTTAGCTCCCAGAACATCGGACTCAAAGCCAACTCTGCCTAGCAAGGCCTGCCGCGCCTCGGTCTCCCAGCTCGAAAAATTTTACCGAGCTCAGGGTCTAGCGGTCTACGCCATGAACACTTCGGCCATGATGCAGGCCTACCTAGTGGAGAAACTGCAGGAGCTCCAGCAGACAACAAACAAAAAGAATGCGGCAGAGATCCTGGAGGAAGCCCGCAGGGCAGCAGACTTTGTCCTCCGGATGATGGGGACCGCAGCCATCGCTCAGGGGAGATGCATGGCTGAAGTGGTCATCTCCCAGCGCCATTTGTGGCTGACCTTGACGGACCTACCGGAGGGCCAGCAGTACCCGTTCCCCCACCACCCGATCGAGCCGTCGGGGCTCTTCGGAGGGGCTCTGGAACGCATCCAGAGCAGGCTGGAGCAAAGACGAAAACAAGCTGAAGCCTTACGCGAGGGGATGCAGAGAAAAGCTTTCGCGCCCCCCAGAGACACCAGTGGGAGCAGAGCCGTACAGCATCAACACCGCTCAGCCACACGCCGTCCCCCGCAAAAAAGGCCAGTGTTTGACCGGGAGCAACGGCCGAGACCCGTAACAGGACCGCCTCAGGCTGGCCAGGCATGGGCCAGGAACAGGTTAGTTCCTCGCCAAGCGGTTCCGCCGAGGTCTTCCTCAACGAACTGGGACCGAAGGCAGAAGTTGGCCTGACGAAACGGGAACACTTCGCAGTTTTACAGGTTCGCCCGCCCATGTGGTACCGGAACCCAGACTTTTAAATCCAGACTTTATGTATGAAATGCAGCAAAAAGCTGGTGGCATTTGTGTATGCACAAAACATGTTTCTGCTGTATGTGTAAAAAAGATGATTTGCTCTTTAAAACACAAAAATAAAGTTTCAAAAGCACATCCTACCATGTGTCTTGACTCAAAAAAAAAAACACAGCATCATTTTTATGAAAACAGTCTTGATAAAGGGAGAGGGCAATCACCCCTCCTCCCTCGTGAAACACAAGGTGTCAGGCAAGACAATGAGCCTCAGCGGGACCTCAGGGGTCTGTCTACCACAGGCAGACTTCCTGGCGACCGCTGACGGACAGGTCAGCTCGTCGAAGGGCGAGCGGACGGGGGTCACTACTCCCCCTCCCGTACCCTCGACACAAAACAGCCCAGAATTCACATGCCTTACAGGTTCGGCGCCGGCGCACACGCTCAGGCCTGGAGGGCAAGTCGTCCAAACACGTGGGTCATGTCGACCGTCAGTCGGGCCTCCGGCTGCAGTTCCACAAGCGGCCACCCTCTTTCATGTGGGTGCTGCCGTCCAACATAAACCCAGACCGTGCCCATGTTCTAAGGGAAGAAATCTCAATAATGCTAGAGAAAGGAGTAATAAATGTTGTTCCAACCCACAATGTACACAAAGAACATTACAGCAAGTACTTCCTTGTGCCAAAACGAGACCAGGGCTTAAGGCCTATACTGGATCTCAGAAGCCTGAACAGAAGGATAAAAACGTACAAATTCAGGATGCTCACACTGAGACAGGTAATCCAGTTGGTGAGACCAAGGGATTACTTCTGCACAGTGGTTCTCAAAGACGCCTTCTTGTATCCTGCCACGGCACAGAAAATATCTCCGTTTTGCCTTTGAAGGAAAAGCATTCAAATTTCTGGCCCTCCCTTTTGGATTAAAAACTGCACCAAGATCATTTACGAAATGTCTGGATGCAGCCTTAACCCCACTGAGGGGTCAAGGGGTCAGAGTTCTAAATTATCTCGACGATCTGTTGATCCTCGGGCGCGACAGAGCCCAAGCGCAGCAGCACTCACAGATGGTGATGACTCACCTGGAGGCTCTGGGTTTCATCATAAACCTGCAAAAGAGCAATCTGATACCATCCCAGATTACCATATTTTGGGGAGTACAGGTCAACTCCATTCTGTACAGAGCATGACTCTCAGAGGCTCGGATTTCATCCCTCCACCTCTGTCTGGCATGCTTTCAGCTGGGCCAGAGAGTGTCCCTCAAACTGTGCCAGCATCTCCTGGGCCTCCTGACAGCAGCCATTGTCTGCGTGCCTCAGGCCTTATTAAAAATGCGCCATCTGCAGATATGGCTAAACAAACAAATGTATCCTGCCTCCCTCAGGCGGGAAAGGGGGATACTGATCAGCCCAGAGTTCATGAAGGCTCTGGAACCCTGGAGAGCCCCTTCAGTGTTCAGGACAGGCGTCACGCTGGGACGAGTGCTGTCTCCAGTACTGATCACCACAGACGCTTCAAAGAGCGTTGGGGAGCTTTCTGCAGAAACCAGCATGCCTAAAGGGTCTGGAAACAGCAGGAGGCAAGGCTCCACATCAACTTTCTGGAACTGAAAGCTGTATTTTTGTCCATGAAGCACTTTTACAAGAAGGGGCTGATTACAAAACAACATGTCCTGATAAAATCGGACAACAGGACGACAATGTCCTTCATCAACAGAGAATGTGGGACAAGGTCCCGACTCCTCCTCAGCTTGACACACAAGCTGCTCACGTGATACAGCTCCCGAATATTGTCGCTGAGAGCGACACACATCCCGGGCGAGCTAAACCACGGGGCAGACGCCCTTTCCAGAGGACCCCTGCTCTCCTCAGAGTGGAGACTGAATCCTCAGAGTGGAGACTGAACCCGTTCATCGTGGACCAGATCTGGGCACGATACAGACGGGCATCCGTAGATCTGTTCGCCTACAGCAGCAGTACGCACTGCGCCCTGTATCATTCGATAAGGGAGACAGACGCACTGCTGGGAACAGACGCTCTGGTGCACAACTGGCCAGCAGGGGCGCTATATTATGCCTTTACCCTCGTCCCCTTGATTCAGGCGACGCTGGTACGTGTACGCAGGGGAGCTCTCTCCCTGATACTCATAGCTCCCAGATGGCCACAGAAACCATGGTTCCCAGAAGTGATCTCACTGTTGTCAGGGACACCATGGCAGTTGCCTCCCCCCTCCCACACACACACACAGGGATCTGCTGACCCAGGCCCACGGTCAGCTCCTTTATCCTCGTCCAGAATTATGGCAACTTTGGGCCTGGCCGCTGAGAGGAACCGGCTAATGGCCTCCGGCCTCCCCGGTAACGTCATAAACACGATACAGGGAGCGAGAGCTCAGTCAACTCAGACTCTCTACGCTCACAAATGGTATGTTTTTGAGGCCTGGTGTCTAGAGAGGAATATTATCTCATATTCCTGTGACCTGGTCTAGCTCCTCACTTTTCTACAAGACCTGCTGGAGAAAGGCCGCTCTTTCTCCACCATTAAGGTCTTTTTGTCAGCCATCTCGGCGTGCCACGAAGGCTGGGGAGGTAAATCACTGGTGCCCACCCTCTCATGATACGGTTCATGAAGGGCGTACTGAGGAAAAGGCCTCCCAGCAGGACTCTGGCCCCTGAGTGGGACCTACAGTTAGTCCTGGATGCTCTGTGTGAGCCTCCATTTGAGCCTCTTAGCAGCATTAAGATAGATTTGTTATCTTATAAAACTGCTTTGCTCTTAGCTCTTTGCTCAGCTAAACGTGTGGGTGACCTCCACGCTTTATCTATGCACCCAATGTGTACCAGGTTTGCCCCTGACGGGTCAAAGGTCACCCTGCGTCCAAACCCCGCATATGTGCCAAAGGTTCCAACTTTAAATGCCAGAAGTCTGGACTTTGAGCTCTCAACGTTTCCTCCTCCCCCTGTCCTCACTGAAGGACAAAGGAGGCTGAATGCACTCTGCCCTGTCAGGGCCCTAAGTGCTTACATTGAAAGAACTGTCAGTAGGAAAAAAACAACCAGTTGTTCATATGTTTTGCCAATCCAGCTGCTGGCAGAGCCCTTTCAAAGCAGCACCTCTCACATTGGGTGACTGAGGCCATAAAAAGGGCGTACAGTAGTAAAGGTCAGCAGGTGCCCTCTGGGGTACACGATCATTCCACATGAGGTCTGGCTGCCTCATGGGCTCTTTTCAAGGGTGTGCCAGTGGCAGACATATGTGCTGCTGCCAACTGGGCATCAATGTTCCCTCTAATTTTTCATGTGTCTGGGCATACACACAAGCTCTCTGAGCACACTGAGGACCACTATGAGCAACATCAGGAGTGCGCACTATCCACACACCTGTTATAAATCTGGGATCATAGAAAGTTACATGGCTTATTAAAAGAATCAGATTACAGCAGCAACTTCCATGAGTTTGCTTTTAATATAAGTGATTTTGCAGCTCCCAGCTGAATGCATGCAGCTCAAAAACCAGTTTTATTTAACTACAGACTTTATTATTTTATTTGAATTAGACGTTTTAACCCTTTAACTTTATTTATTCATGTTCCTCAGAGGGAAAATCAACCTTCTTAATTAAACTGTCAGCCTCAAATAAATATACAGTATCTAATTTAGATGATTTTTATTTTAATGCTTGTAGGGTTTTTGTTTAAAATCTCCACATTATTTTTTTATTGACAAAATATTTATTTTACTGTAAGTTTTTAAAAAGTGTATTTTCTCCATTGGTCCCTGGGTCAACATCTGCAGAGCTCAGAAACTGATGCTTGGTTCTGGACCTGCTCCTCTGCACACCTGGCCTGGTTCTGCTCTTCCTCTTCTAACGATCTTCCTCTTCATCACCCCGCTCTCACTGACTTTATCACGTGACTTTATCGTGCACTGACCTCCGTTCAACTTCTGCGTCTTTTTCTTATTTTTCCTGCAGATTTGGTGCTTGACAGAAAACTTGGAGCCTCCTTCAGAAAGGAGGGGGATTGTTTATGTGTTCAGCGGTGTGTGTGTGTGTGTGACTGTGTGTGTGCGAGTGTGCAGCTTCTCGCTGTAACGCGCTTGATATTTGACTTTATTCAGATGAAAGACGTGGTGTGGATTATTGATCATAACTCTGATTTTACTTGACCTAACAACGAGATTTAAAATCTGTAGTTTTAACACTAATTGACCCACGTACCTGTGACAAACTCCGTCTTCTGCATGATCTGACTGTGAAGCCGCATACACACATGCTTGCTGTTCTAAGACCCGCCTTCCTGTTAGTGATTGGTCAAAGCAATGTGAGCTTCAATGTGATTGGATGTAATCGCTGTCCATCAATCATTTTAGGTTGAGGCGGACCGGCGGGCTGACCATACCCAATCAGATCTCGGATCTTGTGTGATGCGTTCAAGGCGTATAGGACATACTGACAACATTCAGTTTAATTTGGATGTGCGCAAAGATTTTATTGTGCACTGAGAATGTGCAGGAAGTGCGCAATTGCGCACGCACGCAGCTTAGAGGGAACATTACTGGGCATCTTCAAACACGTTTGCAAAACACTACAGTTCGGATGTCACAGCATGTGATGTCACTCAGGCTGTCCTCTCTACCACATAGTAGAGTACAGCTAAAACACCTGCAGTATAAAGGCAGAAGTGCTCACAAGCATGCATTTCAAGAGCATTTTCAGAGCGTGAATGAAATACGTTCCCAAAGTCATATGTTGCATTGAGTGGACTGACTGAAAAGGGAACTGAAAGTTATGCACCATAACTCATATTCCCTGAAGGAAGGGAACGAGGTGCAACACATGTTTGCCCTTTCAATGCCCAAGCTCGGTGAAGTGCACTTGGAGATAGAAGGCTGGGCGTCAGCCTCTTTTATACAAAGAGGGCGGGGCCTCTTTGATGACGCTGACGCCCACCTGCCTTTTCAAGGCATGAATGTATTACTTCAGGTGAACCGTGCGGCGGCGCAATTCCCATAGTCATATGTTGCACCTCGTTCCCTTCCTTCAGGGAACATGATTCATGGTGCATAACTTTCAGATACTTGAACTCCTTACACTTGAGGCAGAAACTGACCCTCGACCTGAAGAGAGAAATCCACCCTTTTCCTGTTGAGGACCATAGCCTCAGATTTAGAGGTGCTGGTTCTCATCCCAGCCGCTTCACACTTGGCTCTGAAGCTCCAGTGAGAGCTGAAGGTCACGGCACGATGACGTCAACAAGTCCACGTCATCTGCAAAGGGCAGAGACAGCCATTTTGCTGTTGTTTTGTTTTGCTTGAAAATAACCACAAACTTCTGCACAAAAACACTGTATAATGCAAATGTATGGCAAAGTAAAGGTGTATAGAACGGTATAAGCATGAATGACTATAAGATTTTAGACATCTGAGTTATTAAAAAAAATCATTGATCCACTTTGGTCTTAGCCCAGATTAGCCGTTAGCTCGCCACTCTAAACCATTTCTCCAAAATAATAATAATAATAATGAATTCAATTTATAACGCACTTTTCATTAATAAAAATCTCAAAGTGCTACAAAGTGCAACAGAATTAAATGTCAATAAAACAAGTAATAAAACAAGTAAAATCAATAACAGTATCAACTAAGATCAAAAGTAGAATCATGAGGAGGTAGAGTATGCTCGGTTGAAAAGAAAGGTCTTCAAGCCGCTCTTAAAGTCAACCACAGACTGTGGGGCTCTCAGACAGTCAGGAAGAGAGTTCCACAGGGGGCAGCCACACTGAAAGCCCGGTCTCCCATG
>JBBPBX010019991.1:0-25496 GCA_038048925.1 Garcialebias charrua | reverse complement strand
TACATATGTATATATGCATGTTAGGCTGATTGGTGACTCTAAATTGACCCTAGGTGTGAGTGTGAGAGTGGATGGTTGTTTGGTGTGAGTGAGACAGGTCCCTCTTGTAAATGAGTCCCCGTGACTCAATGAGGCTAGCCTGTATAAATAAAGGTTGAATGAATGAAAAAAAAAAGAATATACACATACATATGTATATACACATACATGTATGTTTATATATATACATGTATGTTTATATATACAGTATACTGTACATGTATGTTTATATATATACATGTATGTTTATATATATATACATGTATATATATACATATATATGTACTGTATATATATACATATATATGTGTGTGTGTGTGGTTTGTAATTAGGAGTTTGCACGTGTCAGAAACAATAACTTTTAGTAGAACATAGAAATAACTTAATTAAGCCAAACGTTGCAGGTAATCAAGGCTCTCTTAAAGTGTTCAGTGGGATCCTGGGTCACATCTTGTATTGTATTGTGATTAGACACAGCCGCTGTATGAGCTGGTGACCTCCAGAGACTTCAGCCAGGATGGCATCTTGAAGAGAAACCTGAGGAGAGCCCTGTCAGAGTACCTGGCAGAGACGAGCTCCTGCCGCTGCAGGCCCTGCCACAACAACGGACTGGCTCTTCTCAAAGGTATCATACTTTGTTCCATCATTTATCCACAGAACACCAGTGGATACTTCTTCTTTGCTAACATCTTTTAATGAAGCACCAAATAACTGTGGGTTATACTACTGTATTCATCCCCTTGTTTTGTTTTTTCCTCCCGTCATCGTACCTCACAGTCAGGAATTTAAACAGACTTTCAGTTTGATGATGGGATGGAGCTCCATGAAGATCTGCAGAAGTAATTTGCATAAAACTGCCTGTTTGTCTGTTAGCAAAATATCTCATGATCTACTGGATGGATTTTGATCAAACTCTCAGAAATTAATAGATCGATTCACACTTAAAATTAATTCGTCTTTGGTGACAATTTATTTCAAGATGGCTGTCAAAGCTAATCAACCCTAACAAACCCAAGCATGGCTATAACTAAAATTTGGTGTGGTAGTAGATGAGAGTCATCCACAACACATAGTTTCAGTGCTTAAAGGTAACACACAATACAGTATTAGTTTAGATTGTTGTCATGCAATGTGACAGTTTGACACTTTAAGAGATGTTTTGTTATTGACATGGTGCTTTGAGAGAAATGTGTTCAAGTTCAAGAATCTTTATTATCCCAGAAGGATTAGTTTCACTGCCAGTTGACACATAAAACATCCATACTAGACAACACATTAAAATAATAGGAACGTCGTTGCGAAGACTGATCCCTCCAGGGATTAATGAGTTTTTCAGTCTGTTCGTTCTACCTCTGGGCAGCAGATACCTGTCTCCAGATGGAAGCAACCTGAACTCACCATGGAGTGATGATCAGGATCTGCCAGAATCAGCCTGGCCTTGTTCACTGACCTCACCTTGTGTAGGTCAGTGAGGTTCAGTAGGGCTATTCCAGAAGTTTTGCTGCACATCCTGGAAACCCCCGAGAGTTTGTTCCTGTTTGTACATGTCAAAGTCCAAGCCAACAGATGAAGGTGAAAGTTAAAAGAGACTCAATAAAACACTCTCATAAAAGTAGAATCAACATTAAAACCAAAGAGCTTCTGATAGAAATACATTCTCTGGTGGACCTTCTTACAAAGTGAGTTCACATAAGGGTCAAAGGTCAGTTTGTCATCAAGAACAGTTCCCAGATATTTATATTGATGCACCCCTTCAGCAGCTTTACCGTTAAAGGGATTGTGACATGATTTTTTTACTATTCATAAAACTGCTCAAAATATATATATTTTATCATTTAAATATGTTTGTTTTTGCAAACAAAATGATAAATCACTTTAATTTTGCTTTAAAAGTGATTTTGAACTTCAAGCCGTGTTTAATCATGGGAAATCCGATTACACTCGAACGCACCATATGTGATGTCACACTGGGCAGAGGGCTGTGGTGTCTTTAATAGCGGACAATTTAAAACTGGACGAATTTATCAATCTATGTGAAGATTTGAGCTATTTGTCTTCATTTTGGGAAGCAGAAAATAGTTTGGGTGATGGAACAAGAAACAACAGGATCTAATTTAGGTCTGATGCTGTATCAGACTTCCTTCATGTCGAGCTGCTCATACCTGCGCACTGTGACAAGCCCAGAGCTCTGCCCAGTGTGACATCACAGATGGTGCGTTCGTGTGTAATGGGATTTCCCATGATTAAACACGGCTTGAAGTTCAAAATCACTTTTAAAGCAAAATTAAAGTGATTTATCATTTTGTTTGCAAAAACAAACATATTTAAATGATAAAATATATATATTTTGAGCAGTTTTATGAATAGTAAAAAAATCATGTCACAATCCCTTTAATATACATGTCATTGTTGACTTTTAACTGTATCTACTCAACCGATGTCTGTCTGTTGTTATATAATGCCCATGAAGTCTGTCTTATCCTGATTGGTTTTGAACTGTCAACATCTATTTATTGTGATTGTAGTTTTCTTTTTGATAAATGCTTATTGTCAATTACCATGTGACGTGTGCTGCTGACCACTTCATACCTGTCAAGTTTTGGATTTAAAAATAAAGGACATTTTCTGCCGGGTACGCCGAGCCATCCCACTAGCCCAGGGATCTGCAACCTTTATGATCAAAAGAGCCATTTCTGCCCCTTTGTTCACTAAATTAAACGTTTCCGGAGCCACAATACCTGCTACAACTGGGATTCTCAACTGGTGGCCCACAGACCACTTTAAGTTTGTTAGAGGACAATTTTCTGACCTGTAGTTTTCTGGCCATTGTAAAGCTGAAAATATCTAATGATTTGTTGATATTTTTACATTTTAAGACTAAAAAAGACCAGATTATCATAAAGAAGGAAAAATAATGTGATCTTTCCCAATTAAAAAATAAAATAATGAACTATGCAGGTCTAGGTAAATTATTTTAATTGTGGAAAAATTAAATATCCTACTTCGAATAAATAAAGTTAACTTATGTTTTACTCCTTCTATTAGTTCTAGTATTCACACATTTGCAAAGGAAATGACAGGAAAAACTGCTAAAACTAGCCCTTTTTGTTGTTATAAGAACAAATAAAATTCAGTTTAAAGTTAGTTTTGATCAAAGCTTGGAAGAGCCACTGCTGAGGGACCAAAGAGCCGCATGTGGCTCCAGAGCCGCAGGTTGCAGACCCCTGCACTAGCCCAACCAAAGTCCAGGACCCCTTACATTTTAAGACAGGTTTACAAGAAATCTAAAATAACTACCTATCAGCCTCTTTCAAACCAGTTATGTGATCACAATCTGATAGGCCTACCTTTGTGCTTGATGGATTTTTCATGCTGACGGACATTGTTCCTTCCCCCATGAGAGACACTAAAGTCGCAGTTACAAATCTTAAAAAACGCGTAATTGTGCCCCACCCTACTCTTCTTTAGGAAAGTAAATTCGCTGTCCCATTTTTCAAGATATTTACACGAAGTCTTAACTTTTTTGGCAGGGACGCCTTCTCTCTCGTTACATTCATCCATCTCTGTGTTTTTCCGGGTTTGTTCCCGCTGCCAGCACTAACATCGCGAGAACTGCCACCGAGGCTACTGCAGGTGGCAGTTCTCGCGAGGCTAGTGACAGAGGCACTGGAATGTTTTTTTTATTTTTTATAATATTATAATACGAGAGATTTCCGGGAAAATAATAATTCGGGACGACGACGGGAAAGAGGGGTAAAATACGGTAGTTTCCCGGCCAAAACGGGAGACTTGACAGATATGGACCACTTGATCAGGGCACCCTTGTAAAAGAGATCTCGATCTCAACGGGCTCTACCTGGTAAAATAAAGGTGATTGATTGATAATGACCACAGGAGCAGCAACTGAAGAGTCTTTTCTAAAATCAATGACCATCTCCTTTGTCTTAGAAACATTTAACTTTAAAAAGAAGGACTCACACCATTCAGTGAAGTCCCCGACCACAGGCCCTGGGTCTGGGTCATCACTGCTGAGAAGGAACAGGATGACAGAGTCATCAGCAAACTTTAAAATGTGATGCAGTGGGAACTGGCTGCGACAATCGTTTGCTAATAAAATGAATTAATTGAATGAATGTGGTGATAATATCCACGATAGTGTTTTTCTGGATAGTGAAGTGTGGAGATAATAACAGAATCCTGTTTTTTGGCTGTGCAGGGTCAAGGTGTGACTGTTTATGTCCTTCTGGCTACACGGGGCGAAGCTGTGAGATCACTTCCAGGCCGAACGGTCAGCACACCTTTTCACAGTGACACCACATGTATCCACATACTCTGACCCTCTGAGACGCTGACGTGACAAGCGCTGCCATGTTTTGTTGCAGCTGTGGCTGTGGATGGCAGCTGGAGTTGTTGGGGCGCGTGGTCGTCCTGCAGCGGGGACAGGATGGTGCGGAGTCGACAGTGTAACAACCCGGCGCCCAGCAGAGAAGGCCTGGCCTGCAGCGGACTGGAACAGGAGTCTACCGACTGTTTCTGAAGGCTCCATTGTCAAAGACTGAATAAAAATCTGCCTTTGAGCATGCCTTAACTACCCTGTCATGTTTGATTTTATAAAACGCTCAACTGGATCTGATTTAGACACTGAGCCAAATTCAGCTGCTGTTACTCAGATTTAACATGAAGAAGAAACAATGTGACACTCAAATCAAAAGTAGAGAAAATATATTTATTTCTTGTTGCACGGCTTCTACAAGAGGATGTTTGTCATCACATCACCACATGCCAGCTTGTAGAAAACACCTGTCTTTAGCAGTTCTGGTTCTGAGTGGATGAGCCCAGGCAGGAAGCTCCGCCTCCTTCAGGTGCAGGATTATTACATACTCTAGTCCTGGTCCTCCTCCCCGAGACACAGGAAGACCATGACCCCCAGCAGGACCACGACCCGTCTGTCCTGGTGTCTGTCGAGTAAATTCACATGGTTTCAGGCTGATTCAACTTTATTTTGAGCTGTGCATTGTCACTTCCTGGTATTAAAATGATGGATACTTTTGTACTTTAATCACAAAACATTTTCACCTCAAACAAAGAAGCACACTGTGCATAAAATAATGTACGTTGTTTAATGGGATACGAGCTAATGGCTAGTCAGAGTGGGGCTGAGACAAAGTCTGATTGCTGCTGGGGTAAAACAAATAGGCCCAAAAGTTCTTGTGATCGTAATGAGATGAACTTTACCAGCAGGCTGAACAGGAAGTGCTACAGCTAAATGCTGCTGGCTGTTTGATGATCTAAATATCTACAGAATTTGACATGAATATTGTCGGCAACATAAAGAGTTATGAAACATGAAATTACTTAAATGTAGGCCTCTTTCATCAAATTGAACATTATTTGTTCTTGATTTTACACAAAATGTTTAGAGAAAATATGGTTTAAACTGGTTTAAAACATATTTATCTGATAGATTCCAATTTGTAAATGTAAATAATGAATATTCTTCTTATACCAAAGTTAGTCGTGGAGTTCCTCAGGGTTCAGTGCTTGGACTCTTTACTTTGTATGCTTCCATTAGGTAATGTTATTAAACAGCATGGGATACATTTTATTCTTATGCTGATGATACACAGTTTTACTTGGCCATGAAACTCAATGAATCCAATCAGCTACTTAGCACTTTGAGATTTTTATTAATGAAAAGTGCATTATAAATTGAATTCATTATTACTATTATTATTATTACTTAGACTACAAGCATGTCTTAGAGACATAAAAACCTGGATGACCCTTAATTTTCTGCTTTTAAACTCAAACAAGACTGAGGTTTTGGTTTTTGTGCCTTAGCATTTTAGGAATACATTTCTTAGTCTTTCATTTTCTCTGGATGACGTTAATCTGACCTCCAGCTCTAATGTTAAAAATCATGGTGTTATTTTTATCAGGACATGTCTTTTAACCCCCACATAAAAAAAAAAACATTACTAGAACTGCCTTCTTCCACCTGCGTAATATCACTAAAATTAGAAACATCTTATCTAAAAATGATGCAGAAAAACTGGTTCATGCATTTGTCACGTCTAGCCTGGACTATTGCAATGGTTTATTATCTGGGTGTCCAAATACTTCTTTTAAACAGAGGAGTGGAACTTCAAGGGGATCATCCTGTGGGGGTACTCGTCCCTTTCCAACTTCAGCTTCCAGATTCTCATTGAATGTCTAGTTTTAGTTAAAGTGTTAAGATCTGAAGTAAGTAAAAGTTTTCATTGCTTTATCCCACTCATAAAAAGACAGACACACTTGGAGACGTCTCACCTCTCCTTAGCGTCTCCTCACATGCCACCCCCTGGTAGCCTGACTTACAGATGCAGCTGCAGGAGGTGCCAGACAGGACTGGGATCCCATTGTGTCTGCAGGGGGCGCAGCGACAAGCGTCAAATTGCTGCAGGTACTCATCCAAGGCCTTCTGCAGGTTAGATACTCGTGCTCCTGCGTGCTCAGCAGCGCTACTGAAGCGCACAACTTCATGAATGGGCATGATCTATGAGGTTAGAACCAGAACCATGATCTATGAGGTCAGAATCAGAACCATGGTGTAAGTGTCTGAGTCAGAACCACACTAGCTACGTTTACATGGACATAAGTAATCGGATCAAACGGCCGATCGGAACAAAAGTGCGTCATGTAAATGCCCCGTTCGGGTTATTTTTGTGTATTCGGCGTGATCCGACCTAATTTGTGATCAGATCGAAACGGCTGGTTTACGCCGATCCGTAACCCGATCGGTGTGCATGTAAACACTTGTTCTGTCGGACTGTGGAAAACTGTCCTGACTGCGCATGTGCGCTGCGCACCCCTCCCCTACGTGTTTCCTTTTCCAGTGCTCTCATACTGCGAATAAAAAAGACTAAAAGCATGCGTTGCTCGCCTGTAGTTCAATCAGGGAGTGCAGTAACAACTCCATCGCCGTCATTACAATCTGGTGCGGGTCCATTTTTGGCGCGTCTGTTTACTTTCAACCCGGAAGTAACTTCTTCTTCTGTGGTTTTCACGAAAGTAACTTCCTCTTCTGTGTTTTTTTTTATGCCGGGTACCGACCAGAACCGTCAAAACGCTCCTGCCACCCCCTTTTGGCCGCTTGTCACTTTCACACTGAAGCCACTGAAGACGCGTCTGATGACGCGCACTGGGAGCAGGCAGAGGAGGGGGTCTGGCTCGTTTTCCGGGTCGGGTTGCTTGTTTCATGCTGCTGGCAGATAAAATCAGCTGCACGTGAGCCTCGTTACTACTTGAGTGGGTTTTCTACGAGCCGAACTGCAGCTCCAAAAGTCTTTGTTGAGATTAAAACGTTTTTTTTTTTATGTTTGGGGTGATCGTACGCTCGAGCGGACAGCAGCAACTGCCAAGTTTCTTACCGGAGGCTGGTTCATTCATGGAGGCTCGATGGGGTGAGATTAAAAAGTCCAAAAAAAGTCCCGTTGTCGTTGCGTCATCACATAGCAGAGGTTCTCCCGATTGGTTGCTGGACGCGTCAGGCAGCAAAAGATCAACTTTGTCGATCCTTGGCGGCTCGATGCGTAGGTTGCTTCGGACGCGCGCGTGCGCGGAAAGGTACTGCCGCGTGCTGAAGCGCCGCTTCAAACACTTAAAACGCGCCGCATCACGATTCGCCGCGCCTCGACGCGTCTCCACATAGACTTTCAATGTAAACCGGCCGCTTCCGCTGCCCGAAACGCGTTAGGTCGGTACCCGGCATTAAGGGGAGTGTATCACTCTATGCATGTCTGTTCTTCTAGTCAGAATAAAAGTCTGCTGCATGTAAACGCTCATCATGAACGGATTGTGCCCATGTAAACGGTGCTATCTAATTATGCAATCAGAACACATTTCAATCCGGTCACAGAATTTTGCCCATGTAAACATAGTTAGTGTCAGAACTCCCAGCATGGTTCCCGTTCTGTTTTCTGGGATCTTTTAAACCCTATTCCCACGGGATTAGGACCACATGCTATTTGTAAAAAAAAATACGGAAATTGTCTGTGTTAATCCTGTGTGAATCGGTCATGTCCTTAATTTGTAAAATAAAGTTTACCCCGCAAATTACCTACTATATTTTGCTGAATTCTGAGGTTTCGGTTTTTATATTGCTGAAAAAAAAAAAGTGAGCAGTGCGTTCATTTAAAACAGCATTATAGCCTTGCTCTATATTTTTCCAAATGATTTTGCTTAAACAAAAACAAAAAACGCCTCATTAAGTATCGGATTCTGCCCATTTCTTTCCAAATCACAGAGATGCCTATTCACATTGGATTAGTATTATCACAGGACCTCAGAGTACAGCAAAATATAGTAGGTACTTTGCGAGGAAATCTTTACTTTACAAATTACTGACATGACGATTCACGTAGGATTAACAACACAGACAATCTCCGTAATTATTACATGGCGTGGCGTAGTGGTAATGGCAGTCGTCCCCCGATCGGAAGGTTGGCGGTTCGAATCCCAGTTCCCCACACCATGTGTCCTTGTGTCCTTGGGCAAGACACTTAACCCCAAGTTGCTCCCGGTAGGACTGGAAAGCACCTTGCATGGTAGTCTGCCACTACCGGTGTATGAATGTGTGTAGCATTCAATGTGTGTAGCACTTTGAGATTTTCACTAATGAAAAGCGCGTTATAAATTGAATTCATTATTATTATTATTATTAAATAGCACGTGGTCTCTAGAACCAGAGCCCTATAAAGAGAGAGTTGCGACACTCCCATAGACTCCCATTGAAAGAATGGAATGCGGAAGTCACGTGGTTCATGGAGCGGCAACTAGTTCCAAACAGCAGCGGTTCTAGCATTGAACGTAGTTCATTTTCTGTGTTTTCTCTGGTAAGTTGATGAAAATACAGCATTTTTTGCCATTGTGAAGCGTTAGCTGACTGTTCTGTATCACAGTTTATCAACATTAATACTTAATGTTGCCACTTTTAGTTAATTAAACATGTTAACTTGCTAGGTGAATTTTAACTGCAGCTAGCTCTGCCATCATGATGGGTTAAAAGGGTCTATTTCTGTCTAATTCAGCATTTCAAAATATCCATTACAGCTTAAATTTTGAAAGTTGATTAAAAAAACATTGACCTGTATATGGTAATTCCAGTTGCTGAACTCTAACTAGAAAATATTTGGCCTTTTTTCCCGAGACAATAATTTATTTCAAATTCTAGATACGTTTTGAAAGACTGCAGCATAAATTGTGACATTATCATTAAAGAAAAACGTTATTGTGGAGATGAGTCAATTTTTAATGTTTTCCAGGTAAACCACAGAAGAATGACTTCAGTGAACTGCTGAATGTTGCAAAGTATCACAAAGGTAACAAGATTTCTATCTTCCCAAAACAATAACAGCTTAATCAAAATGTTTGAATAAGTTTATTTTAACACCATAACCTTCACAAAGTTGGTATTTACTGCAGGACTGTTAATTTACATTTATTTTATATTACTCGTTTATTGTATGGTAATCATGGGTCATTGGAGCTGGGAAGTTATTCTTCATGCCAGTTGTCTTCATCTAATCTTTTGTAAAAAAAAAAATGTCTGTAGTTCTTTTCCATTAACATTGTTCTTCGCAGGACTGTGTTAATTTTCTTGTCTGAAGTTTTTCTATCTTGATTATGTAATTTTTTTGTGTTCTAATTGTTCCCTTAGGTTTTCCATCTGTTCCCTGATTGCATCGCCTGTTGATCCATCCTCCTGTTCCTGTTGATCCTGACTCATCAGTTCCTGGCATGTCCCTGTCCTCTGAGGCTACATTTTCATCTTTCCCTCATCTCACTCGCCTCATTTCTGTTTCTCTTCAATCTCTGAAATTACAATGGCACTGTTAGCATGAAGATTATTGTTCAATTAAAAAATATGACATGTATTATTTCACACCATTCGTACCAAAGTTCACTTTAGAACAATATGTGTGATCACTGGTCAGTGGAAGTTCTGCTGGACTTCTCATTTGGTTCTGGGCGATGAACACAAATGGTTGGAACCTCCTTCAGTCTCACACGGCCTGACTGTGTCTTTGTGATGTGCCCTCTCTCAAAATGTGCGATACTAGTTTATTTCCTTGCACATTTCTTTGACAGTTAAACATTTTGAGCCCTGGTTGAAAATGTTTGTGCAGATTAAATTTACAGAACTCAGTTTGTGTTGTTGTGATGATGATGGTGATGTTGCTCCTGCTGACTGGAGATGATGTAAATAATATACAGTATAAATAGTAGTAAAAGTACTTTATTAAAGCTTGTTTTGTATTTTACGTGTTTTATAATAAATTGTTTGATTTATTTTTGCACAATTAACACTTACAGTATTTTGTCATCTGTTATGATTTTAACAAGAAACAGTTTCATTTAAATTAATATTTTAATCAATGAATTACAAAGTACAATTTTACAATAGTTGTCGGGCACAATCAACTCTGTTATCCAGGTACTCAGTTGCTATAGTTAAAAAAAAGACAAATAGAACAGTTACATTCAAGTCTCTCTTGTAAATGAGTCCTCATGGTTCAATGGGACTAACAACCTGTTTAAATAAAGGTTGAATGAATATCTTCTACAGAAATCTGAACTGCTGGCATGGAGGACAAGGTGGTGCAGTCATGCTGCATGCAGAGAACATCAGAAATGGCTTTATAACAGGTGTTACTCTGTTAGTTTTTTTAACGTGTGTAACGTTATAAAACTGTTGACATGGCTATATTGATCATTGTATTGCAGACAGGTTTTTTTCTAAGAAATATCTTTGCAGTCTCGTTTCCCTCTAAATTTTAATGATGACTGCATTTGCCGCATCTAAAAATGCTCTAATGAAATGCATAGTGTGTGAAATTATCAGTAATCAGTTAAGTACAGGGAACCCCCGACCTACGACTCCACCGACCTGCGAACCACGGGACCTACGAACGAGCCAAAGTAGAAGAATACCATCGACGTACGGCAGAAAAAACGTGACCTACGAACGAGCCCCATTACAAGTATATAATCGAGTTACGGCGTAACTGCGTCACACACGGCAATCTGCGAGGTGGGGGAGGGGATTGCCCCTTGGCTGTTGTTAGTTGGGCATGGGCGTGACACTGCGCATGACAGTGGAAAAGTACTGTAAATGCTTTCATTGTTGAGCAAGATGCAGGTTTGATCATGAGAAAAACATCTGTCTACCTACACTTCAGTCAAAGTAAGACAATTTTGTTTCATTTTTCTGCTGCTTCTAGCTTTTTCTGAGTTCATGGACTTCTTTCTCATGCACATGGACACTCATCAACGCACTGGTTGCACTGCTGCTGTTCTGATGTTAAAAGCTGCACTTTGAGAAGTGTTCATGTGTGATTGTTGACATCATTTTGCTGATGTGATTTCCTGCTGATTTGCTGCAGTTCTGATGTGAAGTTACTGATGTACAGTTACTGTGTGTGTTTATGGATGCATGTGTGGTGTAATGGTTTAGATAAGTGTTTGTAAATAAAGTTCTGTGCATGTATATAGCCCAGTATGTCAGTGTCATGCTGTTAAATGTGGGCGCGGCGGTCCGTTAGGGGTATTTCCGCGACCTACGAACAGAATAGCGACCTACGAACGAGATGCTATTTTCACCCCCCACCTGCGAACCGATCGACCTGCGAACGGTTCTTAGGTCCCAAACTTGTTAGTAGGTCGGGGGTTCCCTGTAATCAGTTTGTTACTGCTCAATAATTACCGAAAGACGCCGGGCAAAGAAAGAAAAGTCGATTTTTGTGTTATGTTGCACCAGTAGCTGCTCAAACTGACTGACTGCGACGAGCTGTTTGGAACTACTGAGAGCTGCATGAACCACGTGACGGCGTATCGGCGAGTTCAAAGTGTGTCGCAGCTCTCTCTCTCTATGGCTCTGGGTAAAACTAATCCCGCGCGAAAAGGGCTTTTAGTGACATTTTTACCTCGAACTCCGTCAGTGCTGGGCTGTATTTGAGAGAAGCCCCCCACTTCCTGTACGTGTCGGCGTTTCTGATGGCCTTTAGGCCCGAGCCAGTCTCTGTGATCCCTCCCTTCACCAGCGTGAGCACATCCTGAACCAGAGCTTTGTTAGAGGACGACTCTACGGAGACAGACGTCGTGTTAAACTGAAGAATAAATGCAGTGAACACAAAGTCATCGTGTGGATTTCTCACCATTAGATGCGTCCTTGTTTTTATCACAGTAGCTACCTTTCACCTTAAAGCCCAACGACACGTCTTTTACTCCTTTAATAGGATGACTGAAACCAAGAGAGGCTCCGAAGCAAGACTGAAGAGTCTCAGCATTGATTTCTGGAGGGGGGTGGGTGGGGTTACTTCCTGTGACACCCTCCTGCAGACCATGTTGTTTGAGAAACTGAAACAGTCTGATTACCTGACTGTGCCATGGCTGTTTTATTGATGATATACACGTATTCCAGATTGCCCCCCATGGTTCCCTCCATCACGTAGTGGGTCCCAAAGGTGTTGAAGAAGTTGGAGTACATGCCAAAGTCATACTTCTCAGGAAGCTCCATGAGGGACACGTAGAATTCTTCATGCAGCATCAGCTGATTAGACCTCATTTTGAAGCGAGCCGTTTCCACTTTGGACCACAGTCTGATGAACCCGAGGTCCTGAAGCAACAAAACACCCCATTTAAACACACATATAAACAAGCAAACACCTATTTACCACTGCTGAAAGGGCTTCACATGTTGGGCTGGGATGCTCTTTGTGTTTTTAATCTGTGGATTTCTTAATTTTTTACAAATGAACGCCGTTTTGTTACCTGGAAACTCTCCGTTCTGTTTTAATGTGAAAATCATCAAAGAAAATGTAACAAATGTTTACTAAACTGTAAAACTGTAGTTCTATAAAGCAATAGTTCCAAACCCTGGTCCTTGAGGAACACCATCCTGCACGTTTTAGTTGTTTCCTTGCTCCAGCACACCTGATTCAGGGGTTTAATTACTTCCTCATGCTCTGCAGAAGTCTGTTACTGACCTATTAGTTAAAGGGGACCAAATATTGGTTTTATAAATTTTTATGGTATGTCTGTGGGCTATCCAGACCATGTTCATTCAATTTAATGCACAAAATAATTCTTAGATAATAAAATATCCCCTTTCTAGTTGTGCCTTTTCTCACTTCCGTTCTGAACTAGCTGTTTATGATAAGGCCACGCCCTTCAAAAATCTGTTTACATTAACTCCGCCCTCCAAAGGGGACCCTGAGTCATGCTGCGATCCATTTACATCGTAATCCGGAAACTGGGAAGTGGTTGTGACGTCATTTCCCAACAAATCGCATGAACCGCGTTCCAGTTGTCTCCACAGGGAAAACAAGATGGACGCTCGCTCGGTTTCCGAATATATGAAATTATTAGCTAAACATGAACACGAATCACGCAGCATGATGGAGGAGAATGACCCCTTGTGCACCCACGACTTTCATGGTCAATTCAACAAAAAGAAATCGCTATAGTTCGGGATTACATCAACAATAAGCAACCAAGTCCCTAAATTAGCTCATTAAAGAGAAAAAAATATTATTTTCAAATCTAAATCCTCACGATGCTTCCTTTTTTTTGTTCGTGTGAAACATTTCAATACAACACGTTGCTGTTGTATTGCTGGGGCCAATTTTTTACAACACGGTTACTATAAACAATGACAAAAACGGAGCTCTATTGCGTATAACATGCAAATAAACACACAATTTAAATACACACAGTATGCGCCGACAAAAAGCTATTTGTACAAGTGAATAAACGTGCACTAAAATATTATAAACAAGATATAACAGTAAAAGTTACGGAGTTCACTTACCAAAGCAGTGAGTGGACGCCATCTTGAAATTCAAACTGGGGGTGGTCGCAGTCGCTACCAGTTTACAAGTGGAAAGTACCACTGGAGGGGGGCGTTCCAGTTTGTTTTACGAATGGGAGCTAGGAAATTTCCACTTCCCAGTGCTACTGGAACGCAGCATTAGACCCAGAGGCAGACGCCATTTTGGGCAGGGCAAATGAGGCGCGTCGCGTAGGCCGCTGAGAAACATCCATAAGTTCACCCTCCATGTTAAAAACTCTTCGTTTGACTCTTCGAAAACAGCAATAAGGCTGCAGAGTAACACACTGGCTGCTAACTGCTATACACGCTCTCTCTAGCGGGGACCGCTTTTTTTCACGGACCACATCCGGCGCTGACGGATATGGTCCGTGAGCAGTCGTCCGGTTGATTTAAGAGCCCGTAAATAAGTTTTTTCGTTTTTACTGATAGATAATTAGTTATTAGCGGTACTGCATTTTAACAACAACGAAACATCGAACTCTGAGATGAACTCAGGAAAAACAACCGTGACGTCTTTTATACTGAAGTGGGTGGAGCATCACCAGGGGTTGCTAGGTGAGGGGCTGGACTCAGGTTGGGGTGGGTTGTCCTACGGCTTGTGACATCACAAGCGCCAGGATTTGAAAACGAGACATTTATATCACTGAAAAATAAATATACTTAGAGTAAATATACCACTGGGTGCATTTTTTTGGCCCTAGGACTGTTTTTTTAAG
This sequence comes from Garcialebias charrua, assembly GCA_038048925.1. Classification (NCBI taxonomy): domain Eukaryota; kingdom Metazoa; phylum Chordata; class Actinopteri; order Cyprinodontiformes; family Rivulidae; genus Garcialebias; species Garcialebias charrua. The sequence continues at coordinate 10,871 of JBBPBX010019991.1, read as the reverse complement.
AAGTACATAACCAAAGTTGAGTAAAAAAAAACATTAAAAAGTGAATTTTGCATCTTTGGTCCCCTTTAAAAATCAGGTGTGTCAGGGCAGAGAAACAACTAAAACATGCAGGATGGTGTTCCTCAAGGACCAGGGTTGGGAACCCCTGCTATCAAGAACTTGTACCTGGCTGTTGTGTTTGGTTAGGTTCTTCAGAAACTCTGACTCGGAGCTGCCCTGCAGTCCAAACTCCACGAACTGGATCCCAACTGAGAAGCTGCCCATGGAGGACGACATGCTCTTCCTCGCCTCCAGCAGGCTGTGCATGTCCTCAAAATATTCATGGGAGCCTTTAGATGTGGCTTCAGCCTGCAACGCAGTAAACTTTCATCAACAGGGCTTTTTTTAAAACCCACCAATCCTGAAGATTGCACAAAACAGCACAAAAGCAGTTACCACAACGCGGTAGGTGTGATAATTGTAAGGCTTCCTGTAGTTCTTCTCGTCTTCGTTGTAGTGAAGGTTCTCACAGAAGGCGTCATAGCTGAGTTTCCTCCATTCTCCATTATAAACATATTCACACTTCCCACCAAAATACTGAGGGTCAAGTACTTGATTCATAAAACCTCTGGTCAGGATGTTGTAGCTTTAAAAGAACAGAATATTTCAAGTTAATTTCTGTTCATCAGAAAGAGAAAACAATCATCTGTTTAGATCTTTCTAAATACAGTCTGAAGTTATCAGGAGGAGAACGCTGCTCCTTGTTCAATGTCTGGCTGATGCTGCTCTTTTACACTCTAAAGGTCAAAGGTCACAGTCAAACTTTAAACAGATGGTAATTTAAAGGGACAGTGTTAACATGTAGAGGTTCAGTGGAAGGTTATGAACAGTTGGAGGTTTGATTCCACCAGCAGGCTGAAGTGTCTCTGAGCATGAAGTCCTCGCCGTCTCTGTCCCATCAGTGTCTGACAGGGATCCAAATCTCAGATTAATCTCTACAGAATGACTGACTCAGATTATCTCTGTAGAGATGTAGTAGTAGATGCTGTGTGGACGTGTGAGGAGCTCCACGAGGGCACAGCAGGGTGTGTTGTAAAGAGCTTTGAGCATCCTGCGCCACATGATGAGTCCATTTACAAAGATTTACTCAGACTTCAAGAGTCCACAGCAGCAGCAGCAGCTAGCTGTAGCATCTCTGGAGCAGCCTGGGAGTGTTCAGCAGGAATATCAATCAATCTGCTGATCCATCCATCGTCCATGAACTATCATCCATCCATCAGCCATTCATCAGCCATCCATCCATCCATCAACCATCCATCCATTAAACATCCATCCATCATCCATACATCCATCAACATCATCCATCTTTCCATCCATCTATCATACATCCATCCATCAACAATAAACCATCATCCAACCATCTATCCATCAACCATCAACTATCATCCATCCATCATCCATCTATCATCCATCATCCATCAACCATCCATCTATCCATCAATCATCCATCAACCATCAACCATCCATCCATTAACCATCATCCATCAACCATCAACCATCCATCCATCAATGATCCATCATCCATCCATCAACCATCAACCTTCATCCATCAACCATCCATCCTTCAACCATCCATCCATTATCCATCAACCATTCATCCATCCATCATCCATCAACCATCATCCATTCATCATTCATCAGCCATCATTCATCCATCATCCATCAACCATCATCCATCCATCAACCATCAACCTTTATCTATCATCCATCAACCATCCATCCATCCATAAACCACCATCCATCAATCATCAACCATCCATCAACCATTAATCATTCATCCATCATCAATCATTCATCCATAAACCATCAACTATCATCAATCCATCATCCATCAATCACTGACTATCCATCCAGCAACCATTAACCATCAATCATCAACCATCCATCCATAATCCATCAACTATCCACCCACCATCCATCAACCATCCATCCATCATCCATCCACCATCCATCAACCATCCATCAACCATCCATCCACCATCCATCAAGCATCCATCAACCATCATCCATCAACCATCATACATCATTAATTCAACCTTTATTTAGGCAGGTTAATCCCATTGAGCCTCAACCATCAATTCATCATCCATCATCCACCATCCATCAACCATCTATCCATCAACCATCCATCCATTATTCATCCATCCATCCATCCATCACCCATCATCCATCAACCATCCATCTATCCATCAATCATCCATCAACCATCAACCATCCATCCATTAACCATCATCCATCAACCATCAACCATCCATCCATCAATGATCCATCATCCATCCATCAACCATCAACCTTCATCCATCAACCATCCATCCTTCAACCATCCATCCATTATCCATCAACCATTCATCCATCCATCATCCATCAACCATCATCCATTCATCATTCATCAGCCATCATTCATCCATCATCCATCAACCATCATCCATCCATCAACCATCAACCTTTATCTATCATCCATCAACCATCCATCCATCCATAAACCACCATCCATCAATCATCAACCATCCATCAACCATTAATCATTCATCCATCATCAATCATTCATCCATAAACCATCAACTATCATCAATCCATCATCCATCAATCACTGACTATCCATCCAGCAACCATTAACCATCAATCATCAACCATCCATCCATAATCCATCAACTATCCACCCACCATCCATCAACCATCCATCCATCATCCATCCACCATCCATCAACCATCCATCAACCATCCATCCACCATCCATCAAGCATCCATCAACCATCATCCATCAACCATCATACATCATTAATTCAACCTTTATTTAGGCAGGTTAATCCCATTGAGCCTCAACCATCAATTCATCATCCATCATCCACCATCCATCAACCATCTATCCATCAACCATCCATCCATTATTCATCCATCCATCCATCCATCACCCATCATCCATCAACCATTCATCCATCATCCATCAACCATCCATCAACCATTAATCATTCATCCAACATCAATCATCCATCCATCAACCATCAACCTTTATCATCATCCATCAACCATCATCCATCAACCATCCATACATCATCCATCAACCATCCATACATCCATCAACCATCCATCAACCATTAATCATTCATCCATCATCAATCATTCACCCATAAACCATCAACTATCATCAATCCATCATCAATCACTGACCATCCATCCAGCAACCATCATCCATCCATCAATCATCCATCATCCATCAACATCCATCCACCATCCATCAACCATCATCCATCAACCATCCATCCATCATCCACCATCCATTAACAATTCATCCATCATCCATCAACCATCCATCCATTATTCATCAACCATCCATTCATTACCCATCATCCATCAACCATTCATCCATCATCCATCAACCATCCATCCATCATCCATCAACCATCCATCAACCATTAATCATTCATCCAACATCAATCATCCATCCATCATCCATCAACCGTCATCCATCAACCATCCATACATCATCCATCAACCATCCATACATCCATCAACCATCCATCAACCATTAATCATTCATCCATCATCAATCATTCACCCATAAACCATCAACTATCATCAATCCATCATCAATCACTGACCATCCATCCAGCAACCATCATCCATCCATCAATCATCCATCATCCATCAACATCCATCCACCATCCATCAACCATCATCCATCAACCATCCATCCATCATCCACCATCCATTAACCATTCATCCATCATCCATCAACCATCCATCCATTATTCATCAACCATCCATTCATTACCCATCATCCATCAAACATTCATCCATCATCCATCAACCATCCATCCATCATCCATCAACAACCATTCATCAACCATCATCCATCAACCATCCATACATCATCCAGCAAACATCCATCCATTATTCATCAACCATCTATCTATCATCCATCATCAATCAACCATCATCCATCCATCCATCCATCCAGCCAGCCACCATCCATCCACAAACCATCAACCATCATCCATCCATCATCCATCAACCATCCATCCATCCATCTTTCCATCCATCTATCATCCATCCATCCATCCATCAACAATAAACTATCATCCAATCATCTATCCATCAACCATCAACTATCATCCATCCATCCATCTATCATCCATTGTCCATCAACCATCCATCTATCCATCAATCATCCATCAACCATCCATTCATCATCCACCAACCATCCATCTCTCAACCATATTCATCAACCATACATCCATCAACCATACATCCATCATCCATCAACCATCAACCTTCATCCATCAACCATCCATCCATCAACCATCCATCCATTATCCATCAACCATTCATCCAACCATCATCCACCAACCATCATCCATCATCCATCAGCCATCATTCATCCATCATCCATCAACCATCATCCATCCATCAACCATCAACCTTTATTTATCATCCATCAACCATCCATCCATCATCCATCAACCATCAACCACCATCCATCCATCAACCATCAACCATCCATCAACCATTAATCATTCATCCATCATCAATCATTCATCCATAAACCATCAACTATCATCAATCCATCAATCACTGACCATCCATCCAGCAACCATTAACCATCAATCATCAACCATCCATCCATCAACCATCAACCATCCATCCACCATCCATCCACCATTCATCCATCCATCCATCATACATCATTCATTCAACCTTTATTTAGGCAGGTTAATCCCATTGAGCCTCAACCATCCATTCATCATCCACCATCCATCACCCATCATCCATGAACCATCTATCCATCAACCATCCATCCATTATTCATCCATCCATCCATCACCCATCATCCATCAACCATTCATCCATCATCCATCAACCATCCATCAACCATTAATCATTCATCCAACATCAATCATCCATCCATCAACCTTTATCATCATACATCAACCATCATCCGTCAACCATACATCATCCATCAACCATCCATCAACCATTAATCATTCATCCATCATCAATCATTCATCCATAAACCATCAACTATCATCAATCCATCATCCATCAATCAGTGACCATCCATCCAGCAACCATCATCCATCAATCATCAACATCAATGCATCAACCATCCATCCACCATCCATCAACCATCTTCCATAAACCATTCATCCATCATCCACCATCCATCATCCATCAACCATTCATCCATCATCCATCAACCATCCATCCATTATTCATCAACCATCCATCCATCACCCATCATCCATCAACCATTCATCCATCATCCATCAACTATCCATCCATTATCCATCAACAACCATTCATCAACCATCATCCATCAACCATCCATACATCATCCAGCAAACATCCATCCATTATTCATCAACTATCTATCATCCATCATCAATCAACCATCATCCATCCATCCAGCCACCATCCATCCACAAACCATCAACCATCATCCAGCTATCATCCACAAACCATCAACCATCATCCAGCTATCATCCATCAACCATCAACCATCCATCCATCATTCATCATCCATCAACCATCCATCATCCATCAACATCACCCATCATCCATTATCCAGCCATCATTCATCCAACCATCCATCCATCATCCATCCATCCATCCATCCATCATCCATAATACATCAAGTTTCCATTCATCATCCATCCATCCATCATCCATCCACCATCCATCCATCCATCCAACCAGCCAGCCAGCCAGCCAGCCATCCTTCTGCTTTACACAGTTTTCCCTGCATGGTGAGGGGATCTGATGTCTATCTTAACTGGTTCTTGTGTGAGAGGCAGGGGACACCCGGATATGTCTGCAGTTCATCTCAGGGACACATAGAGACAAAAGAGACAGTCACACTCTCAGTCACACCTAAAAAAATTGTGTAGAATCAGGTAGTATATGGTCAAACACAAATTCAAGGTCAGCATACAGCTCTGGTGTTTGACCATGTATACCTGCTTTTTATTGACTTTTCTATACAAACATATTAGTTTTGTTGGTATTTTACATTGTAATGACTAAATATTGTCACAGTGTGACAATGTATGTGTATGTATGTATGTATGTATGTTAGAATGATGGCAGAGCAGCTACAACAGGAAGATGTCAACACTGTTCAGTCATGAATCTAGATCTTAATGTATCACAAAGTTATGACTTTGAGCAGCACATTAGTAACAAAAAATCAGTAGTCATAACATGCATGTTTTTGGTCAGAGACAGGAAACCAAAAAAAAAAAAAAACCCAGCTGGAATATCAAGGCATTAGAATATTCATGTGAGGAAAAACTGACATCTTGTGAGGAATTTTGAAGATTAGAGCTGTTTTGAGTTGGCTCTGAATTAGCCTGGTTGATACCAGACCCATGTCCTTCACTTCGCTTTGAAGGGAAATGAGAATTGAGCGGAGCTGCGTAGGAATGGCGAGGGCCAGGCTAGCTTGATTGGCCATTATTGGCTCATGAAGACTATCCAACCTGAATTTTATTGTCTTAAATCCAAACTTTATAATTTCATGCAAATACAGTACTATTTTGAACTCTTTCCAACCTTTGTCAGTTTTACGTACCATGAATATTTTGTCTGAAACGTTTTACAGGAAGTGCTCCTATGTGCGCTGCAGAAATGCTACAGCCACTGTTACTTGCTATTTGTGTTTGAGAATGACTTCAGAATTCAATGAAATCCTGTATTGAGAAACTGTTGGCAATGAAAGCTGTCTTGGTGTTGATATAAACTGCATTTAGAAATTTGAGTTGTTTTAGAATGGCAACAATCCACTTTGATCCTAGCAGACTTCAGGTCTAACCGTCATCTGAGGAAGACATGAGTTGTTCATAACTTTTCCACTGAACATTGACTTTCAAACGGCCAAAGTCTGGCTTGACTCGATGTGCTGTTCACCCCTGTGTGCCTCGCTCAGCTCCAGGAATCGACATGAAGGTGGAACACTTATCGTCTCGTCGGTTGAAACGTTCACACTGATCTTCGTCAGAGGAGTCATTGCAGTCCGATTCTCCGTTACAGCGAAGAGACTGGCTGATGCAGCGACCTGGATGGACAAAGACAGGTGGGTGACCGTCACACGCTGCAGGAAGTCCTCAGCAGGAGGCAACAGGTGGTGTTTGAGGATGACACTCACCTGTATCTGGGCAGGTGAAGCTCGCTCCACAGTGATCAGGTACCAAACATTGGCCGGTTGCTCTTGGACACTCCAGCCTGTCCCACAATGTCTCAAGGCACTTCTGCCCTTGAAACTGGGAAGGTTTCTCTAAGTGTCGGAAACGTGACTGAGACGGAATAAAAAATGTCTTTAAAATCCTGAGGAGGTTTGATTTTCTTTCTACAAGTGCTGAGAACAACAGATGTAAATACTGAACACACAAAACCTAATACTTTCAAAATGTATTTTGTTGTGTTGCTGATAAAGTTACCTGAGGTTACATTTCTGTGAAACAATTAAAGTTAAGAAATGTGTATTCTTCACCACATTTTAAAGTTTTAAACTCAGATCAGTTTATGTTGAGAAATGACCAAAGAGCCGTGGTGGCCATCTTGAATTGGGTTTTCTCCACAGTAATGAGTGCTGGAGGTACATCCAATAATTACATTAGAGCCTTTTCTGTTGTAGGTCCAACACTGTGGAATGACTTACCACTACAGGTCAGGCAGGCCACCTCCCTCACGATTTTTAAGTCTCTCTTTTATAAGCGAAACACACTTTTCTTTCCTGGCTTTTGACACTGTGTGATTTTGTTTTTAACCTGTTTGTACTCAACAATGTTAGTCATTTTAGTTACTAACTTTTTCCATTTGGATCTATGTATTTTTTGCTGTGTGCTTTACTTGTTTGTTTCTGCTGTACAGCACTTTGGTTGACATTGTTGCTGTTTTAAGCGCTTTATAAATTGTATGGTATGGTTTGGTGTGGTATGGTATGGTATGGAATGGTATGGTATGCTATGGTATGGTATGGTATGGTATGGAATGGTATGCTATGCTATGCTATGGTATGGAACGGTACAGTACGGTACGGTACGGAATGGAACAGTACAGCATGGAAAGGTATGGTATGGTTTGGTGTGGTGTGGTATGGTATGGAATGGTATGGTATGGTATGCTATGCTATGCTATGGTATGGTATGGTATGGAATGGTATGGTTTGGTGTGGTGTGGTATGGTATGGAATGGTATGGTATGGTATGCTATGCTATGGTATGGTATGGTATGGAATGGTATGGTTTGGTGTGGTGTGGTATGGTATGGAATGGTATGGTTTGGTGTGGTGTGGTATGGTATGGAATGGTATGGTATGGTATGGTATGCTATGCTATGGTACGGTACAGTACAGTACGGTACGGAATGGAACAGTACAGTATGCTATGGTATGGTATGGTATGGTATGGAATGGTATGGTTTGGTATGGTATGGTATGGAATGGTATGGTATGGTATGGTATGGTATGGTATGGAATGTATGCTATGCTATGGTACGGTACAGTACGGTACGGTACGGAATGGAACAGTACAGTATGGAATGGTATGGTATGGAATGGAATGGTATGGTATGCTATGGTACGGTACAGTACGGTACGGTACGGAATGGAACAGTACAGTATGGAATGGTATGGTATGGTATGGAATGGTATGGAATGATATGGTATGGAATGGCAGTACGGAATGGTACGGTACGGTACCGTACGGAACAGTACGGTAAGTACGGAACGGAACGGTACGGTACGGAATGTATGGTGGTATGGTATAGAATGGTATGGTATGGTATGGTATGGTATAAGAGCCTTCCACTGGGTCAGCAGATATTTTGCGAACAACCAGGAAGTTATTGCTGTGATGAAAGTTAGCATTCAGCTCATGGGGCGGGGATCATGCTCAGCTGGTGCTACATCCAATTATAGCTCGATATCTGCCATTTTTTTGTTTCAGTTAGCTGTGGTGGCCATCTTGAATCATGTTGACTCCAAAGGTTATTAAGGTGTTAATGTGATCCGATCATTTTTTCTAAGAATTTAATAAAAATCTATCCATGAGGTGTATTGTTTATGAAACAAACACACAGAAACTAAAAACAAAAGCCACATGTTATTATCCACCTGAAAAGGGTCTTGCTCTTCCTTCAACTTTAATGCGGCCTGAACTGCAGTGTGTACCCCCACAAATGTTAAATCAAAACAACTGGCTTGATGCCATGATCTGTGCTATTACTTTTATTGGCATTTTGAGTTATCACGTCGACACAATTTACAAAGACGCCACTTTTCCCATCGAAAAACTGATGGAAGTCAGCTTCTAGCTACCCCAGTGAGGTCACACGAGTGAAGAGGTCTCTGAACAAAACCCTGATTAACTTTTGGAGCCACTTTGGTTCAAGATTGCTGTCACAGCTACCTCAGAAAACTCTAAATTGACTATAGTCATTCTTTGAGATATTGAGATGAAATTTGGTACGACCATAGCTGAGAGCGAAAGCGAACCCCAATATGTGCCAAATCAAAAATTTCAAATGGCCGCCACGTGGCAGTCCCCATCTAAGTTTCTCCAGGAAATTTCTAGCTGTCCAATATTGTTTTTACAGTAGATTTATGATAGTTGACAGTCAACTCATAGTTTCCCCAATACTTTTGGAGTAAAGTATGAGTTTTATTGACCCGCCCAATTGTTTTTGAGACATAACCTCATCTGTGGTCCGTTAATCCAATAAATCTTTGTCATGAGCTGAAGGGTTGTGTTTTTTCTTGTCAGGGTTTGTAAGTCATCTTGAACAAAGCTTTGAGGAGAGATCTGAGTCATTTATGCTGTTAGGAAAATTAAGAAAAGCCTCCTGACCTGTTTGTCAGTGCAGGAGTCACAGGGTGTCCAGGGTGACCAGACGCCCAGTTTACAGTTGATGGGCTCCGGTCTGCTCACAGCTCTGCTTCTTCGAACTGAGGACCAGCTACACAGGATCGCACGTTAGTTTAATATGTAATAAGTCATTCAATGGAAGAGTTAGTGAAGTGTGAATGACAGCACCTGTTGTTAGCATTTGTCCACAGCCTCCGGGATGAATCCACACTTGTGCTGCCGTTCACCAACAGATGCAGTCCGCACAAACCCAGGAGCACACGATTAAAGATTCCCATCATGAAAATGAGCAGCTGGTTGTGTGTCACATCACTAAACAGTTGTGATGAAAGAAGGACTTGTACCTCTGTCAACCAACAAAGATGAATGATTGATCAAGGGTAAACAAACTCACAACAGCTGGGAAAGTTGTTTTACTGACCTATACCCCTTCATTGGATCATGCTGTTAATACTTCTGTTAAAGCTTATGTAATCAGGTGGGTTACAGGCTAAAAGGCTAATAAAAAAAAAAACTAATGTTGTGATTTTAAAATAGTAAAGCCGAATAAAAAAACTTCTCTTTCTGACAGTGTAAAACAGTAATGCTATTAAGACCTTCATCCACACAAATTTTATCTTTTTTGTTAATTACTATGAGCTGCGCTCTAACTATGACCGTCTCACTTCTTCATATTGCGACAACTACTTTTAAATTTTATATTTTCTGTTGTTTTATTTTAACCAGTTATTTTACTCTACAACTCTTTGTAATGAAAATACCAATATGATGCTTTAAAATGTATACGTTTAGTCGGATAAAGCCACATCTATAACACTAAGTTGTTACTTATATATTTTCTCTAGATACACATTCAATTTGTAATCCTCTTTTAAACATTTTATGCAATTCTTTATGTACAGTACTTTACATTTACTCATGACGACTCCCAGGAACACAACTCTTCCGATTTTACTGTTTATTTTTGTAGTT
>JBBPBX010019990.1:13264-43866 GCA_038048925.1 Garcialebias charrua | reverse complement strand
AAATAACTGACAAAAAAATATAACTTTTTCCACGATATTGTATTTTTTTTTTTACGTACATGTATTATGATGAAGATTATGTAATTATTGCAATAAAACTTTGATTTTGGTGCAGCAAAAAATGTACTCCCATTTTATTTACATTTTATTATGTAGTTTGTCAAAGCACCTTGTACTGTCGCTGTTCTGTGAACTTCTTCCGTCTCATCATACAACTTTAAAATTAAACGTGCAAATTATACCTCAAAATGTGCGGCTAAATTTTGAATCCTGTGGAAGCAGACGGCCGTTTGTCCTGAGCCTGGTTCTGCTAAAGGTTTCTTCCTCGTGAGGGAGTTTTTCCTTTCCACTGCTTCCTTTTCATGCTTGCGCAAGATGAGAGTTCTGTGATGGAGTTAAACTCAAAGCTGCTCCTCGGATAAATAACGTTAAATTATTATTTTTATATATACAGTACCGGTATATGAATTTCTGTTGCAGTGCCCTGAGATGACTTGTGTTGTGACTTGGGGCTATAAACAGTAAATAAAGTGAACTGAATTGAACTTTGACAGTGATACTCGTACAAGGTCGTTAGCCTGTCAAAAAAAAAAAAAAAACACAAGTTAGCCACAACACTACTGTTGTTCAAAGCGTGTGAAAGAAGTAGCGTCTTATAGTCCAAAAATTACGGTACATCTGTTCAAATAAAAAAAACTTTCAGTTTTCAATTCTTTTAAAGGACTGAAGTAAAGTTGTAGTTGGAAAACTACAGTACTGAAGGTGGAGCTGGACTCAGACATCAACAGTAAATAAATAAAAGTTTTTATTGGCTGATAAAAACTTCAGAAGTTTCCAGGTTCTTCAGCAGCAGATCTGCGACGGCGTCCCGCCTCCGAACACCCTCTTCCTCCTCCTCTTCCTCCTCCTCCTGGGTCGGAGCGCTCTCTCTCCCAGGATGTCCTTGAACGTCTCGGCCCGTGCTCACGAACACGTTGTGCAGAACGCACGCCGTCAGAACCACGGCTCTGGCTCGGTCGTGGTTCCCCACGTCCAGAGACGTGAGCCGTTTGAACCGGGCCTTCAGAGCGGCCACGGCCCGGTCCAGGACCCGACAGTGTTCCTCCAGGGTTCTGTTGAAAAGGTCCTCTTTTGGGCCACGGCTTCCTGCATACGGGGTTAGAACGTGCGCGGTTAGTGGGTAACCGGATCGGGCCACGAGGCAGGACCTCGACGGCATCAGTTCCGGGTGCCGTCTGAGCCGGTCCCTCAGAGTTCTGCCTCTGTCGCGGTCCGAGGCCCGGCTGATCCTGCAGTGAAGGAACCGGCCTCGTCGACAGCACACGAGCTCGAGGTTCAACCACGAGTCGGGACGGGCCTCCCGCCTCGCCGTCTTCTCCAGCGGCGCTCCGCTCTCCAGTTGACCTGCAGGCAAACGGACAGGAACCAGCGTGTGTCCCAGCACGCCCAGCACCAGAGGGACGCCGTCCTCCCGCTCGTCTCCTTCAAGCAGACTGGAAAACGGGACAAGTGTCTCCTCAGCGTCTCGGCCTGCAGAGCAGCAACAAACAGAACGTTAATTATTTTGGTTCTGGTTCGTACGGACATCTCGGGCCCGGTCCACCCACCGAGCGGCCAGCTGATCAGCTGCTCCTCCAGCGCGTTGATGCGCTCGCAGAACGAGGAGAAGATCCGGTGGACGTTTCCTTTCTCCAGCTGGAAGCGCCGGGACACGGAGCGGTAGCTGACCCGCTCAGAGAGCAGGGACAGAGACAGGAGGACGGTGTGGGACGGAGACAAGCGCGCACGTCCAGCCATCCGAGTCCTGGACGTGGAGCTCTGGAGCAGCTCTGAGATGCACTGCAGACACAACACAGAACCAGTCATCCAGTCTGAACAACTCAGAACCAGTCATCCAGTCTGAACAATGCAGAACCAGTCATCCAGTCTGAACACAGAACCAGTCATCCAGTCTGAACAACTCAGAACCAGTCATCCAGTCTGAACACAGAACCAGTCATCCAGTCTGAACAACACAGAACCAGTCATCCAGTCTGAACAACTCAGAACCAGTCATCCAGTCTGAACACAGAACCAGTCATCCAGTCTGAACAACACAGAACCAGTCGTCCAGTCTGAACAACACAGAACCAGTCGTCCAGTCTGAACACAGAACCAGTCATCCAGTCTGAACAACACAGAACCAGTCATCCAGTCTGAACACAGAACCAGTCATCCAGTCTGAACAACGCAGAACCAGTCATCCAGTCTGAACAACACAGAACCAGTCATCCAGTCTGAACAATGCAGAACCAGTCATCCAGTCTCAATAACAAAACCATTTATCAAGTCTGACCAGCACAGAACCAGTCATCAAGTCAGAACAGCACAGAACCAGTCGTCCAGTCTGAACAACACAGAACCAGTCACCCAGTCTGAACAACACAGAACCAGTCGTCCAGGCTGAACAACACAGAACCAGTCGTCCAGTCTGAACACAGAACCAGTCGTCCATTCTGAACAACACAGAACCAGTCATCCAGTCTGAACAACATAGAACCAGTCGTCCAGTCTGAACAACACAGAACCAGTCGTCCAGTCTGAACACAGAACCAGTCATCCATTCTTAACAACACAGAACCAGTCGTTCTGTCTGAACAACACAGAACCAGTCTGAACAACACAGAACCAGTCATCCAGTCTGAACAACATAGAACCAGTCGTCCATTCTAAACAACACAGAACCAGTCGTCCAGTCTGAACACAGAACCAGTCATCCATTCTTAACAACACAGAACCAGTCGTTCTTTCTGAACAACACAGAACCAGTCGTCCAGTCTGAACACAGAACCAGTCGTCCAGTCTGAACAACAGTCCCTATACAGGCGGAGTGGGTAGTAAGTCGGACTCCTTCAGGGTGGGAGTTGGACTCTGCCAGAGCTGCTGGTTGTCACTGATTCTGTTCATAACTTTTATGGACAAAATTTCTCGTTGCAGCCAGGGGGTGTAGGAAGTCTGGTTCTGTGTGTCCTCAGGATTCCACCTCTGTTTGCAGATGATGTGGTCCTGCTGGCGTCATTGTGCTGTGATCTTCAGCTCTCATTGGAGCGGTTCACAGCCGAGTGTGAAGTGACTGGTATGAGACTCAGCACATCCAAATCTGATGCCATGGTCCTCAGTCAGAGGATGGACTGCATTCTCCAGGTCGAGGGTGAGGTTCTGCCTCAAGTGGAGGAGTTCAAGTATCTCAGGGTTTTGTTCATGAGTAAGGGAAGAATGGAGCAAGAGACAGAGATGGATCAGTGCAGTGTCTGCTCTGCAGTATTGTGGACTCTGTGCCGGTCCGTTGTGATGAAGAGAGCTGAGCTGTAAGGCAAAGCTCTCTGTTTACAGTTTGGTCTACGTTCCTACACTCACCTATGATCATGAACTCTGAGTAGTGACCAAAAGAATGAGATCATGGATACAGGAGCTTGAAATGAGTTTCCTCTGCAGGGTAGCTGGACTCTTATTTTAGAGATAGGGTGAGAAGTTCAGTTATCAGGAGAGACTCGGAGTAAAACCGCTGCTTCTCCACATCAAGAGGAGCCAGCTGAGGTGGTTCAGGCAGCTAAGGGGTGCGGATGCTCCCTGGACAGAGGTTTTCTGGACATGTCCAACTGGGAGGAGACCAAGGCCAGCAGAGATGTCTCTCGGTTTAGTCTGGGAACGCCTTGGAGTCCTCCCAGAGGAGCTGGACGAGCTGGCTGTGGAGGATGTGTGGACCACCCTGCTCAAACTGGTGGACGCAGAGGAGATTTTGTTCTGTATGTCAAACTTTTACTTTTATATTTAAACTGTAGACAAAACAAAATATCTCACCATTTTTATATTTTTGAATTTCTTCAACATCTACTTCCTCTTACTGGGAGTAATTTACGGCTAAAACAGAAAACCTTTAACCCGAAGTCCCCAGGTCCATGTTTTCCAACTACCATCGTGTTAAGAGAGAGAGAGAGAGAGAGAGAGAGAGAGAGAGAGAGAGAGAGGTGGCAAGGTGGCAAAACCTGCAGATAAGCGCAATCTGATTACAGTGACATTCTCTACATGAATGCTCCTACAAGCACCCTGCAGATGTTGGATGTTGTCTACCATGGTGCACTAAGATTCATAACTGGCTGTGATTATCGTACCCACCACTGCACCCTGTATTCACTGGTTAACTGGACATCATTAACTTCACGCAGACTCTTCCACTGGTACATTTTCATCTTTAAATCACTTCTTGGTCTGCTGCCTTCATCTCCTCCTACATGTCTTTGCATGAGTGCAGCTACAGCGTGCGCTCTCAGGACATGATTACCTGCAGTGTTCCGTCAGTGAGGACTGAACTTGGAAAAAGGGCCTTCTCTGCTCCCGTTTCCTGGAATATCTTACAAAAAGATCTGAAGATCTCAACCTTGATTTCTCTAAATGGCTTTAAGAATCTGTTGGAATCCTAAAACCAATGCAGACATGTTCCTGTTTTTGATTTTCTACATCTGCCTTATAATCTGTCTGTTTTGCTACTCTGATATCTTTGTTAAAAAAAATCTGTATTTCTCTCTTATGATTGTCTATGTTGATTATTTAAGGAAAATCTAGTGTTGTTGTCATCATTCTTTAGTAGACAGGTCTCTCTTGTAAATGAGTCCTCAAGGCTCAATGAGATTAACCTGCTAAATAAAGGATGAATGAATCTACATTTTTAATTTTAAAATGGATGTTTTAGATGCATACTTTGTAGAGTACCCCGCTGATTTAAACAGCTCGACATCAGACTTGTTAATTAAAACCATAAATAGTTGATGTTCTTGCAGCTTTAACAGATTTATTCACCCTGACAGCTGCAGGCTCCACCACCGTCTCTTGCTCTCCTTCAGCTGGGTCACCTGTAACATCTGCTGCAGGTGAAACCTGAGCACCTGCGGTGGGTTTACTTTGCAGCAGCTGCACGTACAGAGGAGTCTTCTGCGTTTCGAGTTTTGTCAGCAGCTCTGCCTCCAGGATCTCCTCCACCGCCTGGTCCAGCCGATGCTCCAACTCGCCCGCGGACAGAGGCTGCCATTCCCGCTCCATCATGTCCAAAACGGCTTTACCCGCAGATAAAACATGCTCCCTGACGTCCATTCGTACTAAACGTTAAATAAATTAACGCGTTTTGGCCGTGAGACGCACAAAAGCCCAACGAATCATCTTTAAATGTGGCTAACTTTAGCTAGCTGCACGATGCTATGCTAACCTGAGCTAACGTTTGCTGCTTTCACGGACTGTAGGACAGTTGGAAAGATCTCGTGCGACATTCACGAACCGTGAGAATCTGAAAACCCCAGCATTTTAGCTGATTAATAAGCTAAATTACCATTTATAAAACCGATTATGTAGACGAGAAAAAAAATCTATTTTTAACAGTATCACTGAGCAGTGAATCAACAAACACGATAAAACATAAATGTCAAACTATTTGTGCACATTATTACTTACAATAATGCTTTAAATTTATTATTTTTGTCTTGCATCATGTTTAGTAGGTGATGCATCTCAAAAGCATAAAAAAATAAAGTTTAAGAGCATCACTGACCTAAAAACGCAAGACTTAAATCATTACTGATGTAGCCTATTAGAACAAAAATATTCTTAAATAAAATAATTTATTCTCCATCAGGAAAGGAAACCTAACTAAAAACCAAGTTTCAAACATGAACTTCCTGTTAATGTCGTCAATCACGCACTACAGTGCACAAAGGTTAAAAACAATTGTTTTAACTTTAAATCCGTTACAAAGTTTAGCTGTTCATGTTCCAGTGCTTAACAGCTTCAATCTGAAAACGTGTTAGCTTAAACAGTTTTATTAAAATCCACGCGCTCAGGATTTACTTCTCGTGGTAAATCTTCAGGACGAAGCTCCAAAGTGACCCCGCGTGAACGCCTCAAACTGAAGCTTTGACGTTTGTTGCAAACGTGCACTCTTTGAAAACACATGGAAGAATCACTTAAAATCTCTTTACAGCTCTTTATGCAGTTTGAGCTCCTAATTAGTCACTTTCTCCACAATTTTATGGCTTACATCCGAGTTCCAATAACCGGCGTGTCGCTCCGGCACGCGGACCATAACTACGTATCATAGGAGTAACAAAAACAAGTAAATCTATTTTTATTTGAGCATTGTTCAAAAGTTTTTGAAATACAGATCATTTAGAAATTCACAAACTCTCACTTATAGTTGCAACACATATCCAGGCCAAAGGAAAAAAACACTCCGGAAAACTAGTTATAGAAACACAAAACAGCCTAAAAATGTCACACTTTGTCAACTTTACTTTTTAAGCCAGCAAAATAAAGACCCATGAGCAAGGCAGCGCCAACCTTGCTTCAAATAAAGATGAGGTTTTATTAAATACGAGGTACAATTCTTACCCATAGGATGGACGACTGACAGTTCTGACATGTCCATCGGGTTCTGGTGTGAAAATAATTTTTCTAGCATGCGCTCACTAATTTCAAGATGGATTAATCTCTTTGGAGCCCCGTGAATTTAAAGGGAATCCATATTTGTAATCAGTTATGCCTCACTTGAGGAGCTGCGCTGGCGTTGTGGGAAACCTCAATGCGCCGAGGCATCTCTTCCCAAAAACTCAACCCCCTTCCTCCCCCAACGCCCCCCCGCTGTGGTTCTGGTCTCCTGAACCCCATCCGTCACTGGACCGCCTGCTCGTTGGCTGTGCTGCCAGAATCCTGGGGCTTCATGACGTCGGGAAGCTCCGGGGGAGTGGAGAAGGACTCGATCCTCAACTGCTCGAACAAATCATCTGGAGGGGGGAAAACAAACATCGGCGGAGCGTGTCAGAAAAGCTGAACTCTGAAAACCGTTAAAGACGAGGTCCGAGCAGAGAATGAAAACCTCACCGCTCAGACGAAACGCTAATCCCACCATGGCCGGGGCCTGAGGTCGAGCCGTTTGGTTCGTGAAGCCGCAGTTTCCAAGAGTTTGACTGTCGTTCAGCAGCACGTCCTCCTGGACAGATCAAAGCAGGAAAACGCTGCCATCAAGCTGCCAAACGTTTATCTTTTTTTTTTTTCATTCATTCATTCGACCTTTATTTAGTCAGGTAAATCTCATTGAGCCTCGTGGACTCATTTACAAGAGCGACCTGCTACAAACTAAAGAATGATGAACAGCAATGGTAGAATTTCCTTAAACAATAGACCAACATAAGAGAGAAATAATTTTGTTTTTTGTTTTTTAACAAAGTATCAAAACTAGCAAAACATAAGGTAGATGTAGAAAATCAAAAACAGTAACATATCTGCATTGGTTTTTGCCAGTATTCCAACAGCATTTTATTTGAATACTGTATATAAAATACAGAGCTACAGACTCCTCCCTGGGCTGCCACCTTAAGGCCCCCTCAGAGCTCTGCGTTCGGCCGTACGCCGCACTACGCCGTACGTACGCAGAGGCACAAGCGTACCATGTACGCGCCAAGCTCAAATTTTACGTCCGCGTACGCAAACGTGTTGTCTCACAATAAACTGCCCGGCGCCGGACTGTATTAAATTCCTCTTTTTTATCCCTGATCTAGCCTTTTCTTTTGTTTTTTTTGCCAAAAGTCAAGTGATCGAGTGATGATTGAATGAATGAATGAATGATCACTTCCTCCTCCGCTCAGTGGTTCGCGAGCGAATTAAACTCGTGTCCAACGTGGCTGCGCGCAGATTACTGGTGGGCTGTGGACTACAGGACCAGAGCTCCCTGTTTTTTTGTTGTTTTTTTTGAACTTTTTAATAGGAAATAAACACAGAAAACCGCTGCGTTGAAGCTGCCGGCTCCTTTTTTTTTTTCTTCTCCCCCCCAACCTGTCAATCAATTCAGTAGGCGTGTCAGCAAATGACCAATCAGAGAACGCTCTGCGCAGTAGCTGCAGCGAGAATGAACGCGAGAACAAACGCAGAGCTGTGCGGGCGAACGCGCGGCGCACAGTACGCGCGCGTAGTACGGCGTACGGCCGAACGCAGAGCTCTGGGGGGGCCTTTACCTGGTGCAGGGGTTTGTGTGTCCCAATGATCCTAGGAGCTATGCTGTCAGGGGCTTCATGCCCCTAGTAGGGTCACCCAAGGCAGACAGGTCCTAGGTGAGGGACCAGACAAAGTGCAGCCCAAAGACCCCAATGATGAGTAAACTAATGGACAAATGTTCCCTCGCCCGGACGCGGGTCACCGGGGCCCCACTCTGGAGCCAGGCCCGGAGGTGGGGCACGTTGGCGAGCGCCTGGTGGCCGGGCTTTTACCCATGGAGCTCGGCCGGGCACAGCCCGAAGAGGAGACGTGGGTCCCCCTTCCCATGGGCTCACCACCTATGGGAGGGGCCAAAGGGGTCGGGTGCAATGTGGGATGGGTGGTGGCCGAGGGCGGGGACCCTGGCGGTCTGATCCTCGGCTACAGAAGCTGGCCATTGGGACATGGAATGTCACCTCTCTGGTGGGGAAGGAGCCTGAGCTAGTGTGTGAGGTTGAGAGGTTCCGGCTAGAAATAGTCGGACTCACCTCAACGCATGGCTCTGGCTCTGGAACCAGTTTCCTTGAGAGGGGTTGGACACTCTTCCACTCTGGAGTTGCCCCTGGTGAGAGGCGCCGAGCAGGAGTGGGCATACTGGTTGCCCCCCATCTTGGTGCCTGTACGTTGGGGTTCACCCCGGTGAACGAGAGGGTAGCCTCCCTTCGCCTACGTGTGGGGGGACGGGCTCTGACTGTTAGCAGCAGCTCAGATTACCCACCCTTTTTGGAGTCCTGGAGGGGGTACTGGAGAGTGCACCTCCTGGGGACTCCCTTGTTCTACTGGGGGACTTCAACGCTCACGTGGGCAATGACAGTGAGACCTGCTAAAGAGCAGAGGAAGTTTGAGTCCGACCACCGTCAGGATCTTGGTTCAAGCAGGGCGACAAAAACCTGCGCTGTTTTTATGAAACACCTGACCCGCTTTCATTCACTTCGGCTGTTTCTGCAGGTAAACAAATGTAGGCGGTAGTTACCTTCACAAATGTCTTTAGGACACACTGACCATCGCCATGAGAAGAATATTGTGTGGATTGAGTTGAAATGTTGTGTTTTTTAATCTGATTTTCATGAGCATTCAATAAAATGCTTTTGATTTCTTGATGCAGTCCTCCATCTTGTTAAGGCTTCGGTTACAAACTTCTAGGTTTGTTGTAAGCGCCGAGTCGAGAGGGTTTCTTGTTTTTACGTCACACTTTAGGTTCCTCATTTAGCTGCCCTTTTTTTTACAAGTGTTTTAAATGTCACACGGTTTCTATTTTTAGTTTGAGCTTTCCTGTAAGTTCATAACAGGAGTCACGTTGCTGGATGTCTTTTTTTTATATAATTACTGTACTTAAACACTCGTTGCTGAGCTCAGGCCCTCCTCCACCTCATAACATGTTAGCATAAAACTGGAAAAGCAGCTGAACACAACACAAAAATGCTTCAAACTTTATAAAAAAGCATCAAAACTACCGTAGTATAAATGTGAATAAAAGTCTTGCTCATGTCACTGCAGTGATAAACCCTAAAGCTTATTTCAACTCAGCTGTTGTTAAAAGCTACAGAATAAAGTTCTCCTTCAGCTGTGTTTCGTTATAAAAAATTATTTTGTGTAGCACAGATATTAACACAAGAGCAAACAGGCTGGGACAGACTTTTACATTTATAAACACTTTTCTTTAATGCCTTGAAGTACGTAAGGAGTGTAGCAACACAAGTTTACAAGAAAACCGCGCATTATTATCTAAAAATCTTGTGTGGACGAGTTAAAACAACCTGATTTTTCAAAAAATGATGGCAAATCCTCAAAATTCAAAAGCTGAAACCAAAGAAATAGGTAATTCAGCTGATAGTTAAAATGTTGACGTTTTCTTTTGACTATTGAGGAAGAATATGCAAAAGACAAAGGAAATGAGTGGTTTATATGAGTTAACATTTAATCATCCTTTCTTTAAATCATCAAAAACCTTCCTTCTGACGTTTCACATTAAAAAAATTGAGGAAAAATAAGGGGCAAAGTACCAATTAATTTAATTACTTTTTGTTGCTTACATTTTTTTTTAAAACAAATATACAAAATGTAAGTAATTCTTGCCAGTTTATGAGGAAAGACATTCTGATACAATTTGACATCAGAAAAATAAAACTGTTATCTGTTTCAGGATATACCAATACAGTATATCCTAAAACAATGATTCTCTTTTAAGCACCAGACCCACAAAATAACAGCAGCTGAAACTAGGGATGCACAATATTGAATTTTTGGCTGATATCCGATTTGTTAAATCTCATTCGGCTGATAACCAAAGGTGGGCACCAGACCGCTGGGGAGCGCTAAAGCGCTAATCCGCTTATAGCGGACCTAAACAATTTGTTAGCGTTATAGCGGATTGACTAACTTTTATAATTCATAAGCGGATTTGCGCTATTTTTATTTAAAATGCAGTACCGCTAATAACTAATTATCTATCAGTAAAAATGAAAAAACGTATTTACGGGCTCTTAAATCAACTGGACGACTGCTCACGGACCATATCCTGTCACCGCCGGATGTGGTCCGTGAACAAAAGCGGCTACAGAGAGCGCTCTCTCTATAGCAGTTAGCAGCCAATGTGTTACTCTGCAGCCTTATTGCTTGTTTTCGAAGAGTCAGACGAAGAGTTTTTAACATGGAGGGTGAACTTATGGATGTTTCTCAGCGGCCTACGCGACGCGTCAGCGCCTCATTTGCCCTGTTCAAAATGGCGACGGCCACAGAAGCGAAGGACTTTACAAGAAAACACGGTAAAAATAATTATTTCTTTGCTGAGAAAAATAATAATAATAATAATAATAATAATAATAATACTTTTATTTATAGAGCCCTTTAAAACAACCACAGCTGCAACAAAGTGCTGTACATAAAATCAAGAACATTTAAACACATAAAAATAAAACAGTTGTTAAAACATTAAGATCAATAAAAACAATAAAAACAGTGCAGAACAAATTCAGTCTGTGCTAAAAGCCAGTGAGTAAAAATGTGTTTTTAGAAGAGTTTTAAAACTGGACAGTGAAGGAGCTTGTCTGACGGGAAGAGGGAGATCGTTCCATAGTCTTGGAGCAGCAACAGAAAAAGTCAGAGTCAGAGAGTCTTTATTGTCATTTGCACCGCATGTGGTACATGTGATGAAAACGAGATTATGTACACGGGGTCCCAGTTACATCCAACAACAAATGCAAGAGAAAAACAGTAATAACATCTAGAATTAACTAAGAGAAACATCAACTAGTAATACACTAAGCCCTAATGTAGTGGAAAAACATCATTATAAACAGCAGCACGAACATGAGTCTGTATGAGCAGATGGTCACAGATGAACACAGCAACAAGAAAACAGATCAGCATCAGCATGATGTGATATTTTGCAGTGTTTATTCTTATTATTTATTTATTCATGAGTCTAACAGCCTCAGGGTAGAAGCTGTTCCTCAGTCTAGTGGTTCTACATTTGATGCTCCTCAACCTCCGTCCTGAGGGGAGTGGGGCAAAGAGTGAGTGTGCTGGGTGAGTGAGGTCTTTCATGATGCAGGTGGCTCTTTTCCTGCATCTGGAGGTGTAAATGTCTGTGATGGTGGGGAGACTGACTCCAACATCTTCTGTGCAGCCTTCACCACTCTCTGTAGAGCTTTCCTCTCTGCAACTGTGCAGCCTCCATGCCACACGTTGATGCTGGAGCACAGGATGCTCTCCACTGCACACCTGTAGAAGGAGGTGAGGACTGGGCTGCTCAGACCAGCTCGTCTCAGCCGTCTGAGGAAGTAGAGTCTCTGATGACCTTTCTTGATCAGGCTGGTGGTGTTGTTGCTCCAGCTGAGGTTATCATTCAAGTGTACACCCAAGTATTTGTAGCTGGAGACCACCTCCACCGCAGATCCACCTATGTTCAGTGGGGCATGGGTGTGTTTGTTCCTTCTGAAGTCCACAATCATCTCCTTTGTCTTCTTCACATTCATGTGAAGATTATTCTCTTTGCACCAGCTCTCCAGGTGTTCCACCTCCTGTCTGTAGCTGGACTCATCATTGTTTGTGATGCATCCCACCACCGCTGTATCATCTGCAAACTTAACAATATGACAGCCTGGATGTGTGGCTGTAAAAAGCTCTGTCTCCTCTGAGCCTCCGTTTGGACCTCGGCACCTCCAGAAGCAGCTGATCAGCTGATCTGAGGCACCGAGCAGGAGAGTATGGGTGAAGCAGCTCAGAGAGGTAGGATGGAGCAAGACCATTTAAACTTTTAAAAACAAATAAAAGAATCTTAAAATGAACTCTAAAATGAACAGGCAGCCAGTGGAGTGAAGCCAGAGTGGGGGTGATGTGCTCCCTCTTATGAACTCCAGTTAGAAGGCGAGCAGCAGCGTTCTGGACCAACTGGAGACGTCTGAGGGAGGACTGGCTGACTCCAAGGTAAAGAGCGTTACAGTAATCCAGCCGAGAGGTGATGAAGGCATGGATTACTGTTTCCAGCTGCTGCTGTGTAAGGATGGACTTTACCTTAGCCAGCTGTCTGAGGTGATAAAAACTGGTCTTGACCACCGCTCCAATCTGGGAATCTAATTTAAAATCACTGTCCATTTTAAAACCCAAGTTAGAAACTGTTTTCTTTACATGTGGTGCCAGAGGGCCCAGATCAACAGGGCAAGGTTCACAAGAGCCACTAGGACCAAACACCATCACTTCTGTTTTCTTTTCATTAAAATTTAAAAAGTTTAAAGACATCCAAGCTTTGATGTCTTCAAGACACAACAGAAGTGGCCTGATTGAGGAGGCATCTTTCTTTTTTAGTGGCATATAGATCTGACTATCATCGGCGTAACAATGAAAAAAGATCCCATGCTTTCTGAGGATTGATCCCAATGGAAGTAGGTAAAGGGAGAAAAGCAGGGGACCTAAAATGGAGCCCTGTGGAACCCCAAAACACAGAGGAGCAGTGGAGGATTCAGAACCAGCTATGTTCACAGACATGGTTCTGTCTGCCAGATAGGACCTAAACCAGCTCAGTGCAGTACCACAGATACCCACTTGGTGCTGTAAACGTGATATTAAAACGTTATGGTCCACAGTATCAAAGGCAGCGGTTAGGTCGAGCAGGACAAGAACCACATGTTCACCAGAATCATTGGCCATAAGAATGTCATTAAAAACTCTGACTAGAGCTGATTCTGTGCTGTGGCGAGTTTTGAAGCCAGACTGAAAAACCTCCATTATGTTGTGCTCATCCAGAAAACATTTCACCTGTGAATACACAATTTTTTCTAAAATTTTTGAAATAAAAGGCAGCTTGGAGATGGGCCTAAAATTAGCCAAGACAGTTTGGTCTAGGCTGGGCTTTTTAAGCAGGGGCTGCACCACCGCATGTTTAAAACTTATTGGCACAACACCTGAGGACAGACTGCTATTGATAACAGCAAGGATCACCTGCCTGATGCTGGAAAAAACCTCTTTTAACAGACGAGGGGGGACAAGGTCACGAGGGGAACCTGATGGCTTAATATGGCCAACCACATCCTCTAAAAGGGTCAGAGTCACTGGTTCAAATCTATCGAACACAGCCAGGCAGGGGACCAAGCAGGAGGGGTCAAAAGCAGGGGCTGAAATAAGGGCCCTTGTGGTAACAACCTTATTTATAAAAAACTGCAGGAAGTCATTACAGAGTTCAGTTGAGGCTTCATGGCAGACAGGTTGTGGGGCCTTCAGGACAGAGTCAATAGTTTCAAAAAGGACACGCAGGTTGTTGTGATTGGACGTGATAATGTCTGACAAGTATTGTTTTTTGGCCTCTTTAACAATGTTCTGGTACTGACGTTGACAGTCCTTTAAAATGTGAAATGAAACCTCCAGTTTATCCTTTTTCCATCTCCGTTCAGCTCTGCGGCACTCCTGTCTGGCTGCAAGAGTTTTTTTCATTGAACCAGGGTTCAGATCTGGCTTTAGGTCGCACCAGTTTAAATGGTGCCACAGAGTCCAGAATGGTTTGACAGGAGGAGTCAAACCAGGAGCTCAGCTGGTCGGTCTCAGCAGCAGAGTCAGATGGAGCACAGAGCTGTTCAAAGGCAGCAGAGAACTGACAAGCAGTGGAAGGTTTAAAAACTCTACGTCGCTGGGCAGGAACGTAGTTTTTAACTGGAGCACAGAGTTGTTCAAAGGCAGCAGAGAACTGACCAGTGGTGGAAGGTTTAAAAACTCTACGTCGCTGGGCAGGAACGTAGTTTTTAACTGGAGCACAGGACAAACCAACATCAAATAAAACAGGCCTATGGTCAGAAATAACATTATCATAAAGTTCCAGGTCGGTCACAGACAAGCCGTGAGAGAGAACCAGGTCCAACGTGTGTCCATGTTCATGCGTGGGACCAGCCACCCACTGAACCAGGTTAAAAGAGTCAGTGAGGCTCAGAAAGTCCTTCACCAGTGGTTTCTCTGGACAGCATACATGTATGTTAAAATCCCCAACAATAAGGACTGCATCGTGGTTTATCATTATTCCAGTCAGGAAATCAGAAAAGTCATTCAAAAAATCCTTATTATATTTGGGGGCTCTGTAGATAACAGCGCACAGCACGGGGTGTGAGCGACCCACCTCAAATAAAGTCACCTCAAAGCTGGAGAAAGAAGGTGGTGCAGTGCACTGCTTGCATTTAAAACTGTTTTTATAAACCACTGCTGTTCCTCCTCCACGGCCTGACATCCGAGGGGAGCTCAGATAAGAGCAGCCGTCTGGTAAAAGTTCAACAAAAACACTGGAGTCATCAGCCTCGACCCAGGTCTCTGTGATGCAGAATAAATCCAAATGATGGGAAGTGAAAAATTCCCGCAGGATGAAGGTTTTGTTTGTTACAGACCTGGCGTTCACCAGGCCAATTCTGGCAGTAACTGCAGCCTGTAAACTGACGGGCGCTAGGACCCGGGGCAGCGTCTTCAGCCGGGGCAGCGTCTTCAGGCTCTGCAGGTTCACTCCGCGCCGGTGGAGACGAGAGAAGCAGGAGCGGTGGGGGCGAACGCCCGCGCCCAGGCCGGTGACAGGTAGCAGGCAGCTGTCAACAGGATCCAGGAAACGCCAAGGCACAGAGAAAGACGGAAATACTCCATTTCTTGATTGAGAAATGGATGTAGAACGGGCCAGGCAGATCTTTAGTTTCACCAGCTGTCCTCCACGTTTACCGCGGTAACGACAGCGTTTCCGCCGGTGGGGCAGCGCAGGTGCCCGGAGGACATGAGCTGGGACTCCTGATAGGAGCGGGGGTAAAGTTTTCTGTCCACCATAATCAAAGGCACTGAGGTTGCCAACATTTTGAAAATCCCGGAGGAACTGGCGATTGTACACAAGCACTACAGCACTGCAGTACAAAACTGCTCTCATTACACATCAATGCTTACATGGAGCTTCACCAGATTATCTGAAGGATATTCTTATTCCATACTCATCCACCCGGTCGCTGCGGTCACAGAACAGTAATCTCCTTCACATTCCGAGAACCAAATTAAGGACCATGGGAGACCGGGCTTTCAGTGTGGCTGCCCCCCGCCTGTGGAACTCTCTTCCTGACTGTCTGAGAGCCCCACAGTCTGTGGTTGACTTTAAGAGCGGCTTGAAGACCTTTCTTTTCAACCGAGCATACTCTACCTCCTCATGATTCTACTTTTGATCTTAGTTGATACTGTTATTGATTTTACTTGTTTTATTACTCGTTTTATTGACATTTAATTATGTTGCACCTTGTAGCACTTTGAGATTTTCATTAAAGGGGACCACACATTCAAAATTCACTTTTTAATGTTTTTTTACTCAACTTTGGGTATTTACTTCATAAAAAAACAGTCCAAAGGCCAAAAAAATGCACCCAGTGGTTTATTTACTCTAAGTAGATTTATTTTACTGTGATAAAAACGGCTCGTTTTTGAAATAAACTGGAAGTCAATCGCGCTTGTGACGTCACAGGCGCGAGGACAACCCACCCCAACATGAGTCCAGCCCCTCACCTAGCAACCCCTGGTTAGGCTCAACCCACTTCTGTATTAAACACATGACTGTTGTTTTTCATGATTTCATCTCATCTTTTGTTTATATGTTATTAATTTCATGTGTACAGCACTTTGTTGCAGCTGTGGTTTTTTAAATGGCTTTATAAATAAAGTATAATTGTTATTTTTATGTTTTAGTTCAATTTTTAGTGTATTTGCGATCGCTCCAAACGCGCAGCCGGCAAAAATTAAACGAGCAGACCCCCGACGTAGGGACCGGCGTCAACGAGCCCCTCTTCTGGCGCGATGGAGCGGAGCTTCAACTGTGCAGCCTCGCAGCAGCCTGGCAGAAGCCTCGCAACAGCGAGGACCTTCTCTTTACCGATTAATTTACGGGAGACACTTGGTGAACTTTGTGTGTCTTGACTGGAACAGCGATAACTCTCAAAGTCTCCGCGTGCAACGAGCGGAGCTGGCGAAAACCGGAAGAGGAACAAGCTAACATTAGCATCGGATTCGGGTGGTCTCATGCTAAAAGGAGCAGCAAACTGCGGCGCGCTCAGACGGGTTTCGGTAAGTTATCTTAAGCTAACACTAACAGTAAGTCAAATGAGTAATAAAAAACGAGCTAATTTTAAAACAACAACACATTACAGATACTGGCTGTGCAGAGGGCGTAAACAGATCGTTGAAGGGCGTGGACTTCAGAACTTCTATCAGAAACCGGTCGTTCAAAACGAAAGTTAAAACTGGCAGAATTAAAAAGGGTATAATTAATTATCTAAGAATTATTTTGTGTATTAAAATGAATTAATATTGTCAAGATAGCACACAGACATAACATAAAATTTTTAAATACTTACATGTGGTCCCCTTTAATGAAAAGTGCGTTATAAACTGAATTCATTATTATTATTATTATTAGTGCTGAGGCACAAAACAAAGAAATAAAACAATCCAAACCCAGAGCAACAGACGGACAGCCTCAAACACTGGCGCCATCTTGCTTCCAATTCTTCCAAAAATATATTTCTTAGCTGACTTTATAGCACAAGGTTTTTCTTAGCTTAACCGTTTCACGAAATGGTCAAATCTGCTGGATTTAAAAAAAGTAGTTCGCCATTTGTTCTGTTCAAAATGGCGACGGCCACAGAAGCTAAGGACTTTACAAGAAAACATGGTAAAAACAATTATTTCTTTGCTGAGAAAAAATATATTTCTTAGCTGACTTTATAGCACAAGGTTTTTCTGAGCTTAACCGTTTCACGAAATGGTCAAATCTGCTGGATTAAAAAAGTAGTTCACCATTTGCACGTTAGCGCGTTAGCATTTAGCTGCCGCTAGCTTTGCTAATACATAAGCGCTTTTGAAATTGCGGACCTAAATAAATTAATAAGCGCTTTAGAAATAGCTGAACTAATTTTTGGATTAACGCTGCCCAGCACTGCTGATAACCAATACTGATATTTTATATATGTTCCTTTGTCAGAACGTAGCCCTCTTATTTAGGCTTATTTGCTATAAAAATTGTGTAACAGCTGTAAGAGCTAGTGACATATATTCAGTAACAGCCATATACTTTGACTAATATTAAATGAAAAGTGTTAAATGTTATTTATTAGCATTAGTCACCTGCTGCAATGCTGGCTCACTTGTGGAGGCTTATTCCATGTTCCTAGCAGCAGTGTGGGATCCTCTGCACTCTTGTGCATGAAGGACAGACTTTTTAAGTTCAAATTTTTTGTCTATCGTTCTGTAAGACTAATCATGCTAAGAGGCTAACACGACGTCCAAATATCTGTGGTAAAACTCACCCAACAAGTAGTGCTATCGGCTATTAGCTTCTCAATGACGTCGGAAATTACGGCTTGTAACTCGGGTAAGGCTACACCGGAAAAATATCTCTGACTGGGGACGATGTAGCCGAGGCTCCACGTGATCCAAAAATCTTCGGAATTGAGGTCTGGCCACGCCCCTTTAGCATAAACGAAAATGCACGCTTTTGATAACTTTTACTGTCCAATGTGCTAAGGGCATATTAACCAAGTTTGAAGGCAATCCTTCAAAATCCCTAGGAGGAGTTCGTTCAAACCTGCAATTATAAAAACGCTGGAAAATGTCCCTTTGACCCAAAATGGCCGACTTCCTGTTGGTTTTGGACCAGTGCTCCAAGAGACTTTTTCGTAGGGCCTGAGAAGATACAGATGTTCACAGAGTTTCAGAATTATCGGGCCAAAAATGGCTTGGGGCTGATGTTTTTAAATATTCTAAATACTCTAGGCCTCGGAATCCAATATTCTCAACAACAAAAAAAACTTCCACACCGCCAACATTTTGACTTCTTCCTCTCTGCCGTGATCAGATCAGGTAGGAGCGTTTGACGTCATCACGTTGTGCTGGTGCTGCAGGCATCCTTGTCACTGGGTTGTCATACAAAAACAGCGTCTTTTATATCGGTGAGTTATTTTGATGGAATAGACGATGTCCGATACAGAACTTTAACTCTGATGCCGGGTTCCCACCAAACGCGTCAAAACGCTCCCAACACACTGTGTTGTCTGCTTGTCAACAGATGTCTGTTCACACCGAACGCGTCTGCAGACGCGCAGTGGGAGCAGCGTCTTGCTCCTTTTCCGGTCGGGTTTGTTTTGTTTTCTGTACACCGGGCAGAAGAAATCAGCTGTTCGTGAGCCTCGTTAAAATGGTAAATGGTAAATGGAGCTTATTTATATAGCGCTTTCCAGCCCCATATGAGGGGCCCCAAAGCGCTTTACAATACCAACCACCCACCCATTCATACACACATTCATACACCGGTACCGGCAGACTGCCATGCAAGGCGCTTTCCAGTCCTACCGGGAGCAACTCGTGGTTAAGTGTCTTGCCCAAGGACACAACGCCACATGGTGTGGGGAACCGGGATTCGAAGCGCCAACATTCCGATCGGGGGACGACTGCCATTACCACTACGCCACGGCCGCCCAGTGGTTCGTTACTACTTGAGTGGGTTTTCTACGAGCCGAACTGCAGCTCCGAAAGTCTTTGTTGAGAATAAAACGTTTTTTAATGTTTCGGGTGATCGTACGCTCGAGTAGGGCTGGGCGATATGGACAAAAATTCATATCTCGATATTATCTCGATACAATTTTCTTTCCATAAAAGAAATTTTTTTTTTTTCCTTCTTTCGGCTTTTCCCTGCGTTAGGGGTCACCACAGCGATCTAGTCGCACGAAGATTTGGCAGTTGTTTTTACGCCGGATGCCCTTCCTGACACAACCACAGACCACCGAGCAACCACAGCCCTCTGTGTGGAGTAGAGAGCTGATATCTAGGGTTCCCGGGGGAGCAGATGGTGTGGGTTAAGGGCCTTGCTCAAGGGCCCAGAGTGGGACAGATGAGGGTGGAGACAGGTGTGACCGCTTCACTTATCCCACCCACATCTTTGATGTTGTCGGTACCGGGGCTTGAACCAGCGATCTTCCGATCACAAGCACACCTTCTTAACCTCTGCGCCACCACTCCCACTCTTTCCATAAAAGAATAACAAAAATATATTTCTGAGTCAAAGCTTTGTCCCAGTTGTCACACAGCAACATTTATTAACAAACAGCTGTAACTCTACAAAATAAATGTCTAAAAAATGAACTATTACTATTACTATACATTACTTTATTTTTTAGACATTTATTTACACCTATTAAATAATAGTCCTCTTCAGCTGAGGGCAGCTGTGGCTGAGAGGCTAGAGCAGTCTCCTCCAATGGGAGAGCTGGGAGTTCAATTCCACCAGCAGTCACATGCTGAAGTGTTCCTGGGCAGTGGGCAACACTGAACCCCTCATTGCCTCTGATGTGTGTCCCATCAGTGTATGAATGTGATAAAGTACTGATTATTCTTTGTACAGTTCTAGTAGAGTGCTGTATGAATGGGTAAATGAGGACACAGATTGTGTTTTAAAGAGCTTTGAGTGTCTTGATAAGATAGAAAGGTGCTTTCACTTTAGTCAGTGTGTTTGTGAACTGCAGTAAAGTGAACCTCCGCGGAGACATTATTAAATCAGCTGTTTATCATATCACTAAAGACACGGTAAGTCTCAGCTGTGGAAGAAGACGGCTAAAGCGTTAGCCATCTTGTTAGCCGCTAAGGACTGTATCTTTAGCGATGTGATAAACTGCTGATTTATTAATGTCTCCACCTCTCTCTGCGGTGCACGCACGGCTAAATGAGCTCAGACCCGTGGTTTGTTTTAAGGAAGCAGCAGGCTGTAAAAACACTCGGTTCTGCCGTTTCACGGTTCATGCTCCACTCCGCTGTTTAAATGGTGAAAAAGATTCGTAGTTCCGACCTTTCGTCTGGATTATTTTCAGCATCGTCTACAAAAAATATTTTTTCTGCCCTCATCTGACAATTTAAATCAAAACTAGCTCAGAAAGAACATTGTTTTTTCCCCTCAGTAGCTAGCGGCTCTCTTTATATCTGCCGTGTTTACTTGTGCTGAAAGTCTCCGCGGCTCCGCCCTCCTGCAGGCAGGAAGGAGGGGCTGGGTTTGTGTTCAGTAAAGGAGAAGGAGGGGGGCGAGTGGGAGAAAGAAGGCAGCAGGAGGATTCTCGATATAAACGATATAGCCATTTTAACCATCGTACATTGAAAAACTTGCGATACATCGAGTATATTTGATACATCGCCCACCCCTACGCTCGAGCGGACAGCGGCAAATGTAAAAATGCCAAGTTTCTTGCCGGAGGCTGGTTTCTTCATGGAGGCTCGTCGGGGTAAGTTTAAAACGTCCAAAAAAAGTCCTGTCGTTGTTGCGTCATCACATAGCTCTCCCGATTGGTTGCTGTGACGCGTCGAGCAGCCAAAGTTCAAATATTTGAACTTTGGCTGCTCGACGCTTCGGCTTCTTTGGACGCGTCGCGTGCGCGGAAAAGACCGTGCTGCTCGGACTGCTCAAGACACGCTGCGTCACGCTTCGCCGCGAGGCGCCGCTCCTCTACATAGACTTTGCATGTAAAGTGGCTGCTTCGGCTTCCTGAAACGCGTTTGGTGGGAACCCGGCATAATATCGGCCGATACCGATACCATGCTGATAATATTGTGCATCCTTAGCTGAAACACGTGACCCCTATTGTCTTTGGTTTAAAAACGCAAAAACTGCAACCAAGCCAAATAAACAAGTGCACTAGGGATGGGATTTAGAGCACTCTGAAGGGAGCCAGATCTTACGGATCCGTTCCTTTTAACGAGTCATTCAGTGTTGAACTGTTACGTCACGTAGTACATGTACAGCTCTGTCTCGGCAAAAAGAAAAGAAGGAGCCTGTTTGAGTCGACATCTGAGGAGGAAAACACAAGGAGGGAAATAAAAGGAAGTTTCTCAGCTGTCTGCGACTTGGCTCCCATCACTCGTTCAAAAGAGTCGTTCAAAAGCCTCAGATTGTTTGTTATCACATCTCTAAAGGACACTGATGACCACATTAAAAAAGTTAAGTCAGGTCCTGTGGACGGGTTCAAAAAAACAAAAAAATTGTAGAAACGTTTCTCGCTGATGACCAAAATTAAGACAATTCTTATTTACTTAAACATGTTTAATCTCTCATAACAGTTGGGGCAGAAAAATGCTATTAACAGTCTTTTTTTATTACCGTATTTTCCGGACTATAGGTCACAGTTTTTTGCCTAATTTGCATGTCCTGCGACCTATAGAGAGGTGAGACCTGTTTATGGATTTTTCCCCATATTTTTAGACCAATTTTTGGCTCAGATATGACCGTTTTTCATTTTGGCAAAAAATGGTGCAGTACCACTTTCGGCCGCTAGGGTACACCGACCGTTCCCACCTCATGTGTCCGAAGGCAGCCTCCACTGGTCGGACTGACTCTGTCGCAGCCCAGCCTCCTGCTCTGGAGCCCTGACACTTCCAGAGAGTCCACCGACCGTTTCCAGCTCATGTGTCCGAAGAAAGCCTCCTCTGGTCGGACTTACTCTGTCGCTGCCCGGCCTCCTGCTCTGGAGGTAACTACCGGTACTGTTAGCTGTGTTTGTTAGAAAGATAAGTTAAGAACTACAGGACAGATTTTTATCAAACTTAACGGAAAGTACGGTAATCACTGTATGTACATTTACAAGTGACTAGCTTTATGAGATGTTTGAGATAAAAAATAAAATCGATGTTTTATAGACGTCACGTAAACGTGTCGAGTTAGCTTCGGTTATTTTCCTGCTACTTTTTATCTAAATGGCTCATAAACCACACCGCGGATTTTCTTGAAACCTACAGAAAGTAATTATTTGGTGTTCATTTACAAACTGTTAGCTGTTGGAGTTGTTTTGAGATAAAATTTGATTTTTTTATAATTTATTTTTGCAGCGCACGAGATGGTTTGGAAGATGTCAAAGCGAAACAATTTAAATCCAGCAGATTTGACCATTTCGTGAATTTATTAAGGAACGGTTAAGCTCAAGAACCCTTGTGCTATAATGTCAGCTATAATTTTCAGCAAACAAATAATTGTTTTTACTGTGTTAATCTTGTAAAGTCCTTCCGTGCTCGCTCGCTTCTGTGGCCGCCATTTTTAGCAGGGCAAATGAGGCGCTGACGCGTCGCGTAGCGGTGACGCATAATAGATGCGACCTAAATAAAGGTGCGATCTTGTTTATGGATTTTTCCAATTTATTGCCAATAATTGGACAAAGAGACCTATAGAAAGGTGCGAGCTATCAGGCGGAAATTACGGTATTATTAAACTCATTAAAATACAAAACGTGAATGTTTTTCAATCCTAAATTTAAAATCTGCTGTTATCTGCTGTCTATTGCGAAGGTTTACCTCCATGAAACAACTGTGACGGCAACCAGTGAAAGTTTATTTCCTTATGTCCACAGGTGGCTGTAAACAAACGGAGCGTAAAGGCCTTGTTATACTTCAGCTGACGGCCCGTCGGATGTCTTTTACCCCCCGTTGAGTGAGCAAACATTGCGCAACTTTTCGCCGCACTCCCGCTGCGATCCCCCGTTCGACAGCTGTCGTGTGCATAGCCCCCAAGCAGAACTTCAAGACGCCGACGATGCGGCTCGCAGCGTGTGATTGGTTCAAAGTTTGTGGGCGTTTTTTGTTTTTGCTTTGACAGACATTTGAAGAGAAACTTTTCTGTACCGTGCGCCTCAGCACACTACCCAACACACACACACACGCACACACACACACGCACACACACACAACACCAATACATATATATATATAAATATATATATATATTTATTTACGCGCGCGCACTCAAAAGCATGCCTTTCCTGCATGCACCCTTTAAAAGAAAGCAAATTCCGCTGTGAAACAACAAGCCGTGTTGGTCTAGTGGTAAAGACGTTGCGCTCCCACTCAAAGGACGTGAGTTCGAATCTCACATGGTTGATTTTTTTTTTTTTTTTAAATACGGTTATACGGGTACAGCGTGCAAAACTGGAACTAAAGCCTATTTTGTGTGAGAAATCATTTAATATCTTATATTTTTTTATATATGTGATTGCTATTTGAATTGATTGTTAATTTTGTTTGAAGAGGGACAGAAATAATGAGATTTTTTTCTTTTTCTGCCTCCTTTCATTTTTTTCATGAAATCCTGGAATGCAGTGGGAGGGAAGAGGGAGGGATTTATTATAATTTATCCCCCCAAGTCTTGCCAAGTATAAACACTCATGCGGTCGGTGACTGGGTTCACTCAGCGGGAGGTAAAAGACATGTCGGCGGGAGGTACAAGACATGAGATGCTAGTATAAACCCAGCTTAAATCTCCAGATCACGGTCGTCCTAATTTACCTTATAAAGCCTCTGGTCCTCCGGTGGCCTCTTTAAAATCCCTTCAACTATGCGCTTCAGTTCGTAGACTGTGGTGGACTCTTTGGCATCTGTGAAGATGGTCGTCTTGTGACGTCGAATCATTAAAAACACGTCCTGAAGTGAAATGACAAGAGTAGATATGAAACACTGATTGTTACATCATAAAAATCATCTGTACACAACTTCATCTTTAGGACACAGACTGAGACGCATCAGATTTTTTATTCTTAACCAAAATGACACCAGTTAAACCGAAGTTAAACATTTTTTTAATTAACTTGGTAATTGTGATTTTTGCTTATAAGACCTCCAGAGGGTGATTTATTTACCACAAATTAACAAGAATAAACCCGTAAGAGACATCTCATGCTAACATTAAATACAAAAAGCTGAAGTTATTGACAGCTCGTCCTCAGGCTGTTTAAAGAGACATCTGTTTACGTCATCACAGCCAGTTAGCCTAAGCTAAGCTAAATTTAGCTTTAAATTAATCGTTTTAAAAACGGCTTCGCAAACAGGTGGGACTCCCATACTAACAAGTACTAAATGCATCCTGTGTTGGAGTCACTCCGGTGTTAAAGCAGCACTTTCCGCAGCTTTATCGACTATTTTCCGATACGTTGTTGTGGTTACATTAGCCATGCTAACTCCTTAGCGTTGTCGCTAACTGTTAGCGTCGCTGGGGTAAAAAAAAAAGAAAAAGTTGTTAAATTGAACGTTAAGTTTGCTGGTTTAGCTGTCACAATGTACAATCATCTGACCTTTTTCTGGGCAAATTTTTGTCGAACTTGTTACAAACTAGAACACTTTAAACGACAAAAAGCTAACGTGAGCTAGCTGCTGTGGGCTAACCGAAGCTAGCTCCCGTTAGCACGGTTTAGCTGAACAAAGAGCTGCTTCTGAGCGATGTCTCGACACAAAACCTGCTTCAAATGACAGTTTGGCGCTTTCAGGGGGTGTTGGTTGCTGCTCAGGTACAGCTTGGTGAATATAAAACACGGGACACTGCGAGCTGTGTCTGTCTGCCTCACTCACCATTTCTTGCGGTTTGCTGCACTGAGAGAAAAAAAAACTGCAAAACGAACACCGAGAGCTCACAGCTGCCAGAAAAACATGTACTGTAGTTCCACAATCAACCAGAAGATGGCGCCATAGACCAAATAAATCTGTTCATGACTGAAACCGGTATTTATTTATCGAACAGTGTACAAACGAAAATTATTCCTAACAAATATATAACAGTAAGCAAATTAGTAATAAAAAAGAGCTAATTTTAAAACAACAACAGATTAGAGATACTGGCCGTTACTTTTTTTGCATAACCAGATTTCAAACGTTTCAGTGAGGAGTAATACAGTTTAAATTGGTTAAGAAAAAAAATCAAAACAAACACTGAAACCGGTATGCAGCTAGTCCCTGTAAATTACCAGCTACATATCTTTGGGAATTTGTCAAAATCTGGGACGCCAGGGGGCGACAGCGTACATCCCTCAGTTTACCTAAATACTCTTCTTCTCACTGCCACTCAAGACGTACATACGGAGGGATGTACGCTGTCGCCCCCTGGCGTCCCAGATTTTGACAAATCCCAGGATTTGGTGCAACACCTGCCCAATCCTCCATGGGGCCCTAAACGAAATTTGGTTTGGGGCCC
Source organism: Garcialebias charrua (assembly GCA_038048925.1). NCBI lineage: Eukaryota > Metazoa > Chordata > Actinopteri > Cyprinodontiformes > Rivulidae > Garcialebias > Garcialebias charrua. The sequence continues at coordinate 18,341 of JBBPBX010019990.1, read as the reverse complement.
CCCTATTTCTGCTAATAATGTGGATTAATGCAATCAGCAGTCAGATGATCAGATCATTCATCATCTAACATCAACCCTGACAGCACTGTTTACATTATGTATACTGTATACTACTGTATCATCTAGTGCAGGGGTCTGCAACCTTTACGATCAAAAGAGCCATTTCTGCCCCTTCGGTCACTAAATTAAACGTGTCCGGAGCCACAAAATCTGCTACAACTGGGATTCTTAACTGGTGGCCCACGGACCACTTTGTTGGAGGGCACTTTTCTGGACAGTAGGGGTGATTTTATAAAACTAAAAACAACTAATGATTTTTTACTTTTATTGATTTCTTTTTTTTACATTCTGACAAAATAAGCAGAGATTCTTGTAAAGAAGGAAAAAATAATATAGTTTCTGCACAATTTCTAAAAACTAAAACGATAAACTATGCATTCTTATGTGATTTTTTATTGTAAAAAAAATTATTAATCCTTCTTTGAAGAAATAAAGCATAAAGTGAAATTGAGTATATTTTATTCCTTTTCTAGTATTCATTTATTTGAAAAAAAAAAACCCGTAAAGCTGTTAAAACTAGCCCTTTTAGTGTTATAACAGCCAATAAAATTCAGTTTTATGTCAGTTTTGGTCAAAGCGTGAAAGAGCCGCTGCAGAGGGACCAAAGAGCCGCATGTGGCTCCAGAGCCCCAGGTTGCAGACCCTTGATCTAGTGGTACTAAAAGTAACAACAACAAAAACACCAGTATGCAATGTATTTTACAGCAAAAGTGTCATCTGGTTTATTATATTTGGTTCAAAAGAACTGCAACAATGTTCAAAATCCTTTGTAATGCAAGATCAACAACAAGCAACAGATAAAATAACAGATGCATAAAAATTGATTATGCAAAAACAGACAAAAAAAAGGAAATACTTAAATAATATAAACGAACAATTAATTGAAACTAAAATTATATATAAAAAAAAGAAATTTAAAGTTGAATAATTACATCTTAAAACTATTTAAATGTATGCAACAATTTGCAAAAGCTGAACTTAAAATATTAAATAGCATCATATAGAAATCATTAATAATAATAATAATAAAATAATTCCACTTAGCGGGGCCTCTAGTGAACCCGGGGCCCTAAGCAGCCGCTTAGTTTGCTTATGCCTTCACCCTGGGTACTGCCTATCATGTACACACATATACTTGGTAAGTATTGGTACATACAGTGGGTACAAGGTATGCACCCTGTAGATACCCAATACTGAGTAAGTACATGTATATATCTAGTTGGTAATCTGTAAGTATCAGGTGTGTACCCTGTAGGTACCCAAGTACTCTGTAAGTGCAGTAGTACCAGCTATGTATCTTGTTGATACTTGTTAATGACAAGGTACACACCCTACCCTGCAGTACATACACTACTGCATTTCAAACAAGAAAATACAGATTAGACTGCACAACAGCTGAACACTTGTACAAAAATTTGCAAAGTGTTGTGCAACCCCCCACCACACACACACACACACACACCTGAAGATTCCTCCTGGGGGTAGCAGTAGAGGCAAATGGCTCTTCATAATCAGGATCAGTGTGGCGACACATCTGTAGCAGAGGTGGATCGTTCCTCTTCCTGAGTCAAAAGGCGTTCAATACAAGGTCAACTGGACTTTATTTGTAACAGAAGACGTTTCGCTTCTCATCCGAGAAGCTTTATCAATTCAATGAACCAGACTGTGCGCGCGTGGATTTATAACAGGAGTCACGCACCAACATATGTTGGTTGCAAGCTGAGGTAACACATACATGTAAATTGACAGATCACACCTTAACAGTAGGGGGTTCCCTTGAAGTCTCTGACAGAAGACACAACACTGTATGTAAATTGACAAAAAAACACCTCACAGCCCAACAACAGATAGCCTGGTTGATACCAGACCCATGTCCTTCACTTCGCTTTGGACTAGGGAAATGAGAATTGAGCGGAGCTGCGTAGGAATGGCGAGGGCCAGGCTAAACAACAGAGGTTTCTCAAAGAAACTTTGCTAGTCTAATTCATAGACAAGACACCTTTGTTCCCATTCGGTGTAAAACGCTTGGGAATCAGCCCCAACACTGAGTTATAAGTCAAGTTGAAATCTCAGACCTCCTCCTCTGTTAAGAGAAGGTTTTTCTCTCTTAACATAAACAGCTTCCTTCACGCCCCTCTCAAAGTCCAGCTGATCTTGTATTGAACGCCTTTTTTGATTTATCATGTCCTGGACGACTGAGAATCTTCACCAGCATCCTCTTCCTGAGGCTCCTCAACAAGAGGCCTGTGTGGCTGAGGAAGATGATCCTCATCCTGGTCTGCAGCCTCTTGTGCTCCAAAGTATTTCTGAAGTGCTCTGAATTTGCATTAAAATACTGAACATAAATACACCAATTGTATCATTATCAAACATTCATAATGCTATGCTTCTCAATGGTTATTTAGGTTATAAAACAGTTTTTTGAGAAGTATCCTAATGTAAAACCGAGAAATTACAACTTTACCAAGTAATGTGAAGGAAGAAGCGATTAAAAGATACTGCCATGGATGGATTTACTGTCAGACTGACATAGTAAACGGCTAACGATGACGACAAACAGGCCTGCGTGTCCAATTTGTAAAATATTCTCGAGACAAATCAGCACCTCTTCCAGTTAATGGATATTTAAAACAGTCCAAGCTACATTACAAGATCATTACCTTTAATAATTATAGTAGCCTGCTATAGTGACAGCTAATATGTTTACTGCTGCTGCACTATGTGGCTGTGTATGATACTGTATCTACCTTACTATCATAATTCAATCCCAATAATCAGTCACACAACCTGTGTAGTACTGGTATGTGTGTTATGTGCATTATATATATATGTGACTATAATATACTCTTAATATTGTACAAGGCGCAGAACTTCACATTACCCTCAAATATCCAAACGCTTTTTGTAAAAAGACAGAGTACTTACAATCTTAAGGGTACAGATATTTTTGTTATGCCACAACATAGAACTAGTTTAAAGAGTAGGTCTACTGTAATTTATGGAATAAGTCTATGGAATGGTTCAGAAAATGATATCAAAGTTGCAAAAACAATTACTTTTTAAAAAATAAAAAAATAAAATTAGGTTTCTGGTAAAATATATATAAATTGGTTTGTTTCAAAATTTATGAATGGTAAAGTATGATGTGTTATTTATTGTGTAATATATATATATTTTTGATTATCGTTGTTTGAATTGATTGAATTAATTTTGTTAAAAAAGGGGCAGACATAAGAGGTTATCTTCTTCTGCTTCATTTCATGTAATGTTTGATTTTTTTATTTATTTACGTGGAATTGTAAATAGTTTTTTTTTGTGTGTTCTTTTAAATTAGAAATGAATAAAGAATTTAAATAAAAAATAAAAATATATACACCGGTACCATGTGCATTTTAGCTTAAATTACTACCCTGAAAAACAATACAAATTGGTCCTGCTTGCACTGTTAAAATTATACCATATTGTTGTTTACTACAGTATTCTTTACTACTCTTTAGGACTTTGTAAATATTGTATATATTTTTACACTTTTTGGTACTTTTTTTGTACACTTATGGCATGCTTTACTAGCCTGGTTAAAACCAGACCCTTGTCCTTCACTTTGCTTCGAAGCAAAGTGAAGGACAAGGGTCTGGTTTTAACCAGGCTAATGCTTTACTATTTCTTGTTTGTTCTTTGTTTTAACGAGTCAAATCAATTCTTCCCATCCGGAGCATTTCATTGTACTGTTGTTAACCTTGGACTAACCTGCGTACGACAAACACAACTTGACTTAGCCTAATGTTACTTTCCCATGTAGTAGTTTAGTTTCAGAATTTCAATCTTAAAAATGGTAATATTTTCTGTTGAAAGCCAAAGGTTGTCCTAAACAGCTAATTAATAGTAGGTCTAACTTGCAACAGGCCTACATGACAGAACAACTTTCGTGCTGCAAGAGCTGACGCAGCTGTAGATTCTTTTTTGTATTATTTTTTCAATGATTTCAAACAAATAAGCTGTGAACTATTAGTTATATTCTCAATTTTATGAATACAGTATAATGTACTTTGTGTGGGAGCAATCAATGGTGTGATTTACTTAGTGGTTAGATGCATCCCTGTCCAGCAAGAGAGACGAGAGAATCCCTCTTCCTGTTTGTGACGCCCTGGGCAGCTGCACCACTGGAGGTATGTACTCTGTAGATACCGTGCATGTACAATGTACATAACCACTAGATACTGGGTTTTACCTGATAGATACCCAGTAAGTACTCAATAAGAACTAAGAATTTACCCTATAGGTACCCAATAAATATTTAGTATTTGCCTGTCTGTGCCTGGTACTGAGTAGATTGCTAGGTACCGGTATGTACCGGTACTATGTACCCTATGCATACCCTGTAGGTACAATGAGTAATGTTGTAAGTACTGGGTACCAGGTCAGTACTCTGTACAAGTGGCATACCCAGGTGTATGTTGCAGCCTTACTAGATCAAGACTACCGTAATGTGTTTTACACTGAATCATAAAGTACATTTATTAAATACGTACTGTACACGTTTTACATTCTGTGGACCAGAGTTTTATTCATAAACTGATTTTCACTGTTTACAGTAACTCAAACACAAGAACACAAGGTGGAGTGTGACTCCACAAATAACAAATAATAATGGTGAGATACAAACATAAAGTGAAAAAAAACAAAAAAACATTTATTCTACACAAATGTGAAATGGTAACGAGTGAAAATCTTCAATAATAAGTTCAGAACACGTTTTCAACAAGTTCAGCTGCTGTGGAGAGTCGAAGATGATGAAGATGATGGTTTGATCTGCAGGTTCTGTTCATTAAATCACAGCTTGGACAAGAAAAAAAAATCATCTTGTCTGGTTCTGAACGGGTCCAGTTTGGTCTGATTCAAAAGACCTGGAGAGAGCAATGTGTACTTTACTGTAAAGTACTCCAATAAAGGATTTCAATGGTACTGAACATATATATATATATACATATATACAACAACAAAACTTGTCTAATTTTAT